>JABANP010000040.1:0-224693 GCA_013115135.1 Perkinsus olseni
CGGGTCGAACGTCAACACACGCTAAAATTGTTGTTTTACTATTCTCGGAAGCGGGCCTCCGGCCCGCCATCATCCGGCAACTGTTCCGCACCCCTAAAGCTTAAGTTCAGTTCGGCGCGCAAAAAAAATTCAGGAGAAATGCTCTCACCGGGGATCGAACCAGGGTCACAATGCGTGCAAGTTACTCGTCCCTCGTGCACCATCCAGTAGCCGACACCGCCCGAGCCGGCCTACAGGCGCTTATGGGCTTTCTTCACATGGTGGGACACTCTCGCCACATCGATTGCGCCGCGTAAAAATGCCCGGCAAGTGTTCCTGGCAGGAACTTCCTGCGGCGGGAATCCTGCCGAGGATCGAGCCTGCGCCCGACTGACATCGGATGCGGTGCGCTATGCAGCACACTCCGACCACGTGGCAGCTTCCCTGGCAATGTGCCGATGCCAGCTCACCCAAACTTTTTGAACCCATTGTCTCGGGAGCGTGTATCACAAACAAGGGGCCTATCTCATGTTCCATTACCCGCTAATGATTACCGCTGAGCTGGCTGCCAAGCTGTGTTGCCGTGCTATACCGTGCATTGTTCTACCGTTCTACGTGCCCGGCTGTGTCGTCCGCACTATACGGCTGGTATCAAATAGTCATTCCAGTCCAACTGTCGTGTCCTAGAAGCTCTCCTCCTCCTGTTTGTTGCGTTCGTTAGTTCGTGCCTGTGAGCCACATCACTTGCGAATATCAAACACAGAAGAGTTCCTTGTCGTCGCAACAATCAGCAGACCCTCCGATCAGCTCACAACACTCCGATGGCACTCGCCCTTGTCGATATCAACCACAGAAGCGTTCCTTGTCGTCGCAACAGTCACCAGACCATCCGCTCAGCTCACATCACTCCGAGGGGACTCGCCTTTGTGAATATCAAGCACAGAAGCGTTCCTTGTCGTCGCAACAGTCACCAGACCATCCGCTCAGCTCACATCACTCCGAGGGGACTCGCCTTTGTGAATATCAAGCACAGAAGCGTTCCTTGTCGTCGCAACAGTCACCAGACCATCCGCTCAGCTCACATCAATCCGAGGGGACTCGCCTTTGTCGATATCAACCACAGAAGCGTTCCTTGTCGTCGCAACAGTCACCAGACCATCCGCTCAGCTCACATCACTCCGAGGGGACTCGCCCTGGTCGATATCAACCACAGAAGCGTTCCTTGTCGTCGCAACAGTCACCAGACCATCCGCTCAGCTCACATCACTCCGAGGGGACTCGCCCTGGTCGATATCAAGCACAGAAGCGTTCCTTGTCGTCGCAACAGTCAGCAGACCATCCGCTCAGCTCACATCACTCCGAGGGGACTCGCCCTTGTCGATATCAACCACAGAAGCGTTCCTTGTCGTAGCAACAGTCACCAGACCATCCGCTCAGCTCACATCACTCCGAGGGGACTCGCCCTTGTCGATATCAACCACAGAAGCGTTCCTTGTCGTCGCAACAGTCACCAGACCATCCGCTCAGCTCACATCACTCCGAGGGGACTCGCCCTGGTCGATATCAACCACAGAAGCGTTCCTTGTCGTCGCAACAGTCAGCAGACCATCCACTCAGCTCACATCACTCCGAGGGGACTCGCCCTCGTCGATATTAACCACAGAAGCGTTCCTTGTCGTCGCAACAGTCACCAGACCATCCGCTCAGCTCACATCACTCCGAGGGGACTCGCCCTGGTCGATATCAATCACAGAAGCGTTCCTTGTCGTCGCAACAGTCACCAGACCATCCGCTCAGCTCACATCACTCCGAGGGGACTCGCCTTTGTGAATATCAAACACAGAAGCGTTCCTTGTCGTCGCAACAGTCACCAGACCATCCGCTCAGCTCACATCACTCCGAGGGGACTCGCCTTTGTCGATATCAACCACAGAAGCGTTCCTTGTCGTCGCAACAGTCACCAGACCATCCGCTCAGCTCACATCACTCCGAGGGGACTCGCCCTGGTCGATATCAACCACAGAAGCGTTCCTTGTCGTCGCAACAGTCACCAGACCATCCGCTCAGCTCACATCACTCCGAGGGGACTCGCCCTGGTCGATATCAACCACAGAAGCGTTCCTTGTCGTCGCAACAGTCAGCAGACCATCCGCTCAGCTCACATCACTCCGAGGGGACTCGCCCTGGTCGATATCAAGCACAGAAGCGTTCCTTGTCGTCGCAACAGTCAGCAGACCATCCGCTCAGCTCACATCACTCCGAGGGGACTCGCCCTCGTCGATATTAACCACAGAAGCGTTCCTTGTCGTCGCAACAGTCACCAGACCATCCGCTCAGCTCACATCACTCCGAGGGGACTCGCCCTGGTCGATATCAACCACAGAAGCGTTCCTTGTCGTCGCAACAGTCACCAGACCATCCGCTCAGCTCACATCACTCCGAGGGGACTCGCCCTGGTCGATATCAACCACAGAAGCGTTCCTTGTCGTCGCAACAGTCAGCAGACCATCCGCTCAGCTCACATCACTCCGAGGGGACTCGCCCTTGTCGATATCAACCACAGAAGCGTTCCTTGTCGTAGCAACAGTCACCAGACCATCCGCTCAGCTCACATCACTCCGAGGGGACTCGCCCTTGTCGATATCAACCACAGAAGCGTTCCTTGTCGTCGCAACAGTCACCAGACCATCCGCTCAGCTCACATCACTCCGAGGGGACTCGCCCTTGTCGATATCAACCACAGAAGCGTTCCTTGTCGTCGCAACAGTCAGCAGACCATCCGCTCAGCTCACATCACTCCGAGGGGACTCGCCCTTGTCGATATCAACCACAGAAGCGACCTACGCTGGCGGAGAGCGGCCTCCAAGGTAATGCTGACGGGACTCGCGTGATTCGCCTGCAAGCGGTACTGACCTACGAAACCACCTAGGCTCATCTGGGCTCACGGTTCCTCTTAGATACGACCATGTGGTTGTATGTTTCACCAACGCCGAAGTCGACCGACACAACGAGCAGTATCTCAGGAGGCTTCCGGGGGAGGTGTACGAACTAGTTGCCGTCGATTCGGGAGGTCCCACTAACTCATCGACGACACCGTTCACACCGTCTAAGGACTTCCTCAAATCAGTCTCTCGACTAGGGTATAGAGAGCGAGTGAACCTGAAGGTCAACTGTAGAGTAATGGCGACGGTTAACAGCACGGGACGTACCGGGAAGGCGGCCTTCTATAACGGGATGATGGGTAAGGTACTGCGTATATATCGCAACCTGAACGAAGAACCCGTCGTGGTGGTGAAGTTTGACGATGTTGAAGATCCCGTGCATGTCGAGCGTGAGACACTGACCATTCGTAATAAGGATTGCTCTATCCGCTTTGAGAGACGACAAACTCCTCTGGTGCCTTGTTATGCTGCTACTGGTCATAAACTGATAGGAACCAACCTTGCGGGCTTGTGGGTCCACCTACCGAATAGGCACGGTAGGGTAGACAGCAGCATTCAAGACTACTGGCAGTCTAGCTGGCTCGAAGGAGTGGTCTATACGGTCCTCAGTCGCACAGGTGAACGGCAGAATGTTAAAGTCTTCCCGATCCGTCGTACTGATGAACCAGCACTCCTGCATCCAATCTTCTCCATGAGCTCGGCGGCACTAGCCTTCGATGCGGAGTGTGCCGAGAGGGACTGGTTGACATTGAACAAGTCGGAGGAGGCTCCGGAGAATAGGGCGCCAACAACTGCGGCAGCACAGCAGATTGGCATATCAGAATCACTCAACCAGTCTCTAAAACAGGTTACTGGTGCCGTGCTGGAGCTAGCAGGTGAAGTGCGCTCGCTGAAATCCAAATCCATGGTCACGCAGCACTACACCACCAAGAGACGAACCTCGGTCTCAGGTGAGTGACTCACCGTGAGTCGTACATGATCATTCCGCTCCTTCGGATCAAGTGATCATTTGAGTCAGGTGATCCCATCAACCCCGTCTTCTTCTGCGCGCAGAGGCCGGATCTGGAACAGAAGATCGACTCCCTGCCAACCTCAGTGCAGGTCCAGTTCTACGACATGTTAGACGAGAGGCTCAACTTGACACATGTTCGGCCGACCCACGAGCAAGTACAACAGCTACTTACCGACGTCATCAACCAAGCGAGGGCTCCTGATACGCCGACTCCCCCGGACGGTGAGGTTTCCCCCGAGGCTCACGACGGCAGCTTGGCTTCTCTTTCCACACCACGTGATCTTCATGGCCAAGCTGGAGGCCGTCAGAGTCCTGCTGCTGAAGCTGATCCCTCAGAAGATCCAGCAGATGCGGCCGATGTTGAAAGTTTGTCACGAGATGAAGACTTTCTGCCAGAGGATCTCGATCCCGACAGCGATAGCGACGTCAGCCAGGAATCTTCTGGAGGACCTACCGAGATCCCTCCTCGGTACGACGATCCCCCAGCAGGAGAGGTTGGCTATGGTGATGAGCCCTTCACTGTCTTTGAAGGTGGAATCTACGACGTCGTCTCTGAGTACCTGAAATGTAAACCTCACTACCGCTTGGTTAATGGCTGCATCGAAGAACTTAAGACCAAGCGGAAGACCTGTTACCTCGAGTGTCGGAGGTCAGTGTCAACTCGGAACGACGGGCGCGAGGCCTCTAGGGGTTCCAGACCGGATTGGCGACTATGGCCTGCCTTCACCTGCAAACTGAGGAGGATCAAGGTGCAGCAGAACGGGTCTCTCTGCCATATGTATCCACTAGGAGGAGTTGAAGCTACCAACGAGGAATGGAGAAATCACTCACACTTTCCCGGTACCGAAGAATGCAGAAGTGCACGGATCCCTCCAGACATACTGGATGACTGGCAGATGTGGCTCGCTGAGCAGCCATGCATACCAACTGCGCAGCTGAAAGCGAAGTCTCGCCAAAAGTGTATCGATGGGCAATACTCTGCATCGACCATCGAATTCATAACACAGAAGGGGCTCGAGAACTACGAACTTGTGAGATCGGCTCTTCGTTCTATCAAGAAATCGAAAGAGTGCGGCTTAAGTGTCGAAGCATTCACGAGAGAGCTTAGTGGATTGGCTTGCGGTGCGGATGAGTTGAGGAGTCAGATAGCGGGAATTATAAGAAGCATCGATGCTGTTGAGACAGGTAACAGTCCGAGCTTCCAGCACAAAGTTCATCAAATGAAGTCTGAGGGCAACTTACATTAGGTACTCACTCCGAGGAAGACTTGACGCGGGCCAGAGATGCTGACAGATGCATAGTTCTCGAGGACATCTTATGCTCGCCGCAGCCAGCTGAGCGCGGCTCAGCGAGGCGATCGGTGCGGGCTTTCTCAGCTGTCGTGACATCACCCAGAATGCTGAGGAACATGAGGAGCTTGCAGACGGTTGGTGTCGACGCCACCTTCAATCTTACCCATGCAGACCTGGTTCTTGGCACGATATGCTCGGTCCCTCGAACGTCCACGGCCCAACCAATCGCTCTAATCGTGATGACGAAGGAGTCTACGGAGTGCGTCGAGCATGGCCTGAAACAACTGACAGCTGCCGCTGAGGCTCTGGGCTTTTATGATGCTGTACCTCGTGAGGTGGTGATGGATGGTAGTGATGCCATACATTCGGCTGTTATGTCACAGTATGCGGTCGACGGGCGGCAGCCCCGATGCATCAGTTGCTTCTTTCATGTCATCAAGAGGGCGAAAGAGTGTAAGGGGAAGGCTCGGCTAGGCAGAGCCTTGTGGGGCGAGCTTCGAAAAGACCTACGCCTGATGGGAGGAGCCACAACAAGAGCAGAATGGTTGAGCCTACGGGAGGCATTCATGACGAAGTGGACGTCAGGTGAGTCGCCCGAACGAGATAAATACTGCACAAATCTCACATGCGCCAAACCTTTCCCCACTATGAGGTAGTCACGAAATTAATTTCAGGTCGTCCCCAGGATCTAGGGCCTAGCGATCGCGCCGCGATCCAAACCTTCTTGACCGAGTTCAATGGTTATCTCGACATCTCAGCCTGGCGCAGTTGGTGGGGAAGTTATAGCAGCGAGGTCTGTGGTGCTCGCACCAACAACTGTGTGGAGCGCTTCAACAAAGAGCTGAAGAAGCATTTCCTACCTGCACGGTGCCGATTATCCCTTCACGAGTTCGTCACTTTCCTCAAGAGTGGGGGTGACTGGTCCGGAGTATCGCAGTATGGCCGAGAAGCAGTTAGAGGCCAGGCGAAGCCTACGGCACGACAGAAGGCGGTCGACCATTTCCTCAATGAAAGCTACTGCCAGATACCTCGCTCTTGGTATCCACCAGAAAATCGCCCGTCCTCGAATCAGTGGCTTTTCTTGACGGCCGCTAACGATCCGGTCACTAACGGTACCCCTCTGCGGGACTTCATCCATGAGCGCGATGGTGTAGATGCCAAAAGGATGTGCCTCGGTACCTTCGATACGATGGCGCAAGCTCATTCCCTCAAGAAGCAGTACTGTATCGTTACCTATACTGAGTCTGCTAACCCAAATGAACCTCCACCAATTGGGCCTAGTTGCTCCTGCTCAGCTTGGCTTCGTGACGTCGTCTGCTGCCATACCTTGTGCCTCGGCCATGTACTAGGTCAAGATCACTCAGAGGAAGCTGCTAAGGCCTGGAAGACGGCTCGGTGCTTTTTTACTAAGGCAAGACGGAGGCGAGATGGCCAGGGAAGGTTTGGCGACGAGGCTCTACCGAGCAGTGCGAGATACGGTTTGAACGAGCCGCAGGCGAGGAAGAGGGGCAGAGAGGAAGGGAATGAAGCTCCAGAAACCGAGGATCGCCAACCGACGGTTCTAGCGTACTCGGAAGTGCGTTGGCCATCATACCCGTTCGCTGACGGGACGACGTACTGCGGCTGCAGACAAGGATATTCCAGCTCCGTCGACATGTTGGAGTGCAGCAATCCCAAGTGCGACATTGGCTGGTGGCATACTCCTTGTATAGAGACATACGCTGCTGCATCGGGCTTGACCAGCAGTCACCTCGCAGCGATGGGGACTGAGAAGAAATGGTACTGTTTCGGCTGTCGTCGGTCCGGGAAGCGGAGAGGTAGCAAGCGTCGCCAATGCTGAATGAACCGTCGGAGGTTACCACCGAGATCTATTTGCATGTCTTGCATTGTCCCGCGGCAGTGTTGTGAGACAGGACTGTATTGCAACGAGTCGCTACTGACGACACTATTAATTAAAGTGTGCTCACCTGAGTGTAGCACGCTATGCTAAACTGTTACCGCTAAACAGAGGGTATCTATACATTAGCATGCGACTAGGGTTCAAACTCAATCTACAAACCCGGGAGGAAACGTGATCTCGGTTCATCCTACGATGTGATGCCCTCAGGGCAGGGCATTGCCCTGCTACCACCCCCTTCCTTCCTGCCGGAATGGAGCTTGAGAAAGCTTTTTGGAGCTCAGACCTCAACCATATATTTTATTACTCTTTATCACCCACGTACCGTCCGAGATGGGTTCTCGCCTTCAACATGTTCTTGATTGCATCATGGGAATGTCATTGAAGTACCCCACTCGTGATGGAATGTCCATATGGGAATAAACCTGCTGTGATGTCCCTTTGTGACGCCGCTCGTAGCTATATATTTTATTACTCTTTATCACCCACATACCGTCCGAGATGGGTTCTCGCCTTCAACATGTTCTTGATTGCATCATGGGAATGTCATTGAAGTACCCCACTCGTGATGGAATATCCATATGGGAATGAACCTGCTGTGATGTCCCTTTGTGACGCCGCTCGTAGCTATATATTTTATTACTCTTTATCACCCACGTAGCGTCCGAGATGGGTTCTCGCCTTCAACATGTTCTTGATTGCATCATGGGAATGTCATTGAAGTACCCCACTCGTGATGGAATGTCCATATGGGAATAAACCTGCTGTGATGTCCCTTTGTGACGCCGCTCGTAGCTATATAATTTATTACTCTTTATCACCCACATACCGTCCGAGATGGGTTCTCGCCTTCAACATGTTCTTGATTGCATCATGGGAATGTCATTGAAGTACCCCACTCGTGATGGAATATCCATATGGGAATGAACCTGCTGTGATGTCCCTTTGTGACGCCGCTCGTAGCTATATATTTTATTACTCTTTATCACCCACGTACCGTCCGAGATGGGTTCTCGCCTTCAACATGTTCTTGATTGCATCATGGGAATGTCATTGAAGTACCCCACTCGTGATGGAATGTCCATATGGGAATAAACCTGCTGTGATGTCCCTTTGTGACGCCGCTCGTAGCTATATATTTTATTACTCTTTATCACCCACATACCGTCCGAGATGGGTTCTCGCCTTCAACATGTTCTTGATTGCATCATGGGAATGTCATTGAAGTACCCCACTCGTGATGGAATATCCATATGGGAATGAACCTGCTGTGATGTCCCTTTGTGACGCCGCTCGTAGCTATATATTTTATTACTCTTTATCACCCACGTAGCGTCCGAGATGGGTTCTCGCCTTCAACATGTTCTTGATTGCATCATGGGAATGTCATTGAAGTACCCCACTCGTGATGGAATGTCCATATGGGAATAAACCTGCTGTGATGTCCCTTTGTGACGCCGCTCGTAGCTATATATTTTATTATCTTTCAAAAGTTTCCTTAAGGAATGAAGCTTCGTACCTCGTTAAATAATGGCACACGTTTTGTAACAAAGAAAGGCCTTTAACGCCTGAAGGTCGCCTCGGGCGGTGCCGGGTACTCGATGGCGCACGAGTAACGGCATATGCTTCAGCTCGTCAACATTTTTCTCTCCCTTGTCAACTTTTTCCTCCTCTCCCTCAAAATTTTTCTCTCCCTTGTCAAGATTCGTTTTCTGCCCCCTTTCTCCCTTTCCCGCTTTTCTCTTTCTCGCGCGCCCGGCCAAACCCATTTTTCAGGCCACTAATTTCCCTTTTCTGGCCAATTCCTCCAGAATAAGTGCCGAGCGCTATCTCGGCCTCCCATTCGCGCTACACCCTACAGTGGAAGCTTCCGCCTGCTCTGGGACATCCGGGGTGTGTCGGGGGTCTGCCTGTCCCAGTTAGCGCTACTTTCCCTGCTCCTCCCTGTCGACAGGAGCCACTGTGTTGCTGGTGCGGCTAGAGGTCTCAGAACCTCTGGTGAGCCCCGGCTACAGGGCTCGTAGTGCGCGACTTGAAGTCGCGCGCTTCCTGCCTTTCGCTTCCTAATCGAGCTCCCCAGTAGTCTGCGAGACTTCGCTTAGTCGATGAGTGAGACGGACTGTGAACCCAGCACAGGGCTCACTACAGGACTGCGTTTGCCCGTACCTCACTACTAACAGGAGCCACTGTACGGCTAGCGTGGCTGGAGGTGTCAGAAGCGGCTGCGTGTCCCAGGTCCCTGGGTCGAAGGGAGCGAGCAACGGCGTTGCGGGTCCAATCCGAGCTCGGCAATACTGTTCGGGCCTTGGGTTGGGCGACAAGTGAGACGGACTGCGAACCCCGCGAGAGTTTGCCCGTACCTCACTACTAACAGGAGCCACTGTACGGCTAGCGTGGCTGGAGGTGTCAGAAGCGGCTGCGTGTCCCAGGTCCCAGGTCACTGTGAACCCCGCGAGAGTTTGCCCGTACCTCACTACCGACAGGAGCCACTGTACGGCTAGCGTGGCTAGAGGTGTCAGAAGCGGCTGCGTGTCCCAGGTCCCTGGGTCGAAGAGAGCGAGCGACGGCGTTGCGGGTCCAATCCGAGCTCGGCAATACTGTTCGGGCCTTGGGTTGGGCGACAAGTGAGACGGACTGTGAACCCCGCGAGAGTTTGCCCGTACCTCACTACCGACAGGAGCCACTGTACGGCTAGCGTGGCTAGAGGTGTCAGAAGCGGCTACGTGTCCCAGGTCCCTGGGTCAAAGGGAGCGAGCAACGGCGTTGCGGGTCCAATCCGAGCTCGGCAATACTGTTCTGGCCTTGGGTTGGGCGACAAGTGAGACGGACTGTGAACCCCGCGAGAGTTTGCCCGTACCTCACTACCGAAAGGAGCCACTGTACGGCTAGCGTGGCTAGAGGTGTCAGAAGCGGCTACATGTCCCAGGTCCCTGGGTCAAAGGGAGCGAGCAACGGCGTTGCGGGTCCAATCCGAGCTCGGCAATACTGTTCTGGCCTTGGGTTGGGCGACAAGTGAGACGGACTGTGAACCCCGCGAGAGTTTGCCCGTACCTCACTACTAACAGGAGCCACTGTACGGCTAGCGTGGCTGGAGGTGTCAGAAGCGGCTGCGTGTCCCAGGTCCCTGGGTCGAAGGGAGCGAGCGACGGCGTTGCGGCTCCAATCCGAGCTCGGCAATACTGTTCGGGCCTTGGGTTGGGCGACAAGTGAGACGGACTGTGAACCCCGCGAGAGTTTGCCCGTACCTCACTACCGACAGGAGCCACTGTACGGCTAGCGTGGCTAGAGGTGTCAGAAGCGGCTACGTGTCCCAGGTCCCTGGGTCAAAGGGAGCGAGCAACGGCGTTGCGGGTCCAATCCGAGCTCGGCAATACTGTTCTGGCCTTGGGTTGGGCGACAAGTGAGACGGACTGTGAACCCCGCGAGAGTTTGCCCGTACCTCACTACCGAAAGGAGCCACTGTACGGCTAGCGTGGCTAGAGGTGTCAGAAGCGGCTACATGTCCCAGGTCCCTGGGTCAAGGGAGCGAGCAACGGCGTTGCGGGTCCAATCCGAGCTCGGCAATACTGTTCTGGCCTTGGGTTGGGCGACAAGTGAGACGGACTGTGAACCCCGCGAGAGTTTGCCCGTACCTCACTACCGACAGGAGCCACTGTACGGCTAGCGTGGCTAGAGGTGTCAGAAGCGGCTACGTGTCCCAGGTCCCTGGGTCAAAGGGAGCGAGCAACGGCGTTGCGGGTCCAATCCGAGCTCGGCAATACTGTTCTGGCCTTGGGTTGGGCGACAAGTGAGACGGACTGTGAACCCCGCGAGAGTTTGCCCGTACCTCACTACCGAAAGGAGCCACTGTACGGCTAGCGTGGCTAGAGGTGTCAGAAGCGGCTACATGTCCCAGGTCCCTGGGTCAAAGGGAGCGAGCAACGGCGTTGCGGGTCCAATCCGAGCTCGGCAATACTGTTCTGGCCTTGGGTTGGGCGACAAGTGAGACGGACTGTGAACCCCGCGAGAGTTTGCCCGTACCTCACTACTAACGGGAGCCACTGTACGGCTAGCGTGGCTGGAGGTGTCAGAAGCGGCTGCGTGTCCCAGGTCCCAGGTCACTGTGAACCCCGCGAGAGTTTGCCCGTACCTCACTACCGACAGGAGCCACTGTACGGCTAGCGTGGCTAGAGGTTTCTATTCCTATTCGAGCTCGCCAGTAGTCTGCGGAACTTCGCTTAGGCGATGAGTGAGACGGACTGTGCATCCTAGCCGATGAGTGATCATGTGTTGAACACGGAGACTTCCCTATCTGTGCAACGCAACTCGTTAAAAGCTTGGAGTTCTGATCATGCAAATCTAAGCCATCTGCGAATCTGCTGGCCACATTCACTGGCTTACTGATGATCGGCATACTCTCCCATGTTTTCTGAACCACTCCTCGTACTCGGGAGCCATCACCTTCGCAACTTGCTCGACGACAGAGAGTCCAGAGGCCCTCACGGCAAGTCCGTAAGGAGGAGATCTCTGCAACCCTCTTTCTATCAACGCTATCCAGCGCCTCAGCACTTCACAGCAGTGTGAATTGCTAACCATTTGTAGTAGCCCCATTTCTACTATGTCCATATGTGCATTAACGGCCTTGGATACCTTCTGAAGCTTCTGGACGAGTCTTTTTTTCTCGCGAGAGTGAGCTTTCGCACGCCGGCCTCCACGGCGAAGTTCTTCACTCACTCGAGAGGCAGAGAGGGAGGGCATGCCTGCTTGCTGGAGGTAAATGTCAGTGCGGTCTCCTCGCGCTGCCAATTCGGCTGAGACAGACACGAGGAATTTTATTTCGTGTACTGAGTACACTGTGCTCCATAGTATAGACTCGTTCACTGAGTCTCAGTGACGCTGCGTCACAGTACTACATGGCGGTGGCGGACGACCATTCGGAGCGAACTGCAGCTCGACATATTTCGTCCAAATAAATCGCTCAACCGCCCGGGTACCTAAGAACGGAGCCCCGTGAAGGTTCTCAGGCGATGTTCACAGAGCCGGGTGACCCGGCCCGGGTCTTGACCGGCGAGCCATACCGTCTTCTAGTTTCGGCCTCCGAAAGCCCTCAGGTAGATTCTGTTCGTAGTAACTGTTGGCTATGCTGTTTCCGACGTGACTCATGATGAAGATCCACCTACGAAATATAAGCGACGTTTATCAAGAAAGAGAAGCACACGAAATTTCGACGGTGAAAGATTAAGGCCGCCCCCTACGTACGTGTTCTGCCATGAATCCAAAGCTAAACTCCGGACTATGGATACATTGACTCCGAGACGGTTATGGATACGGCTGCAGTCGCGACAGAGGAAGACGCCCAAGTTGACGCTTGCCCAGCGAGGGCTTTCCCGGCCACAATCTACTCTCACAAAAAAACCATCGAGCCCAACACACACAGTGCTCTTGTACCAGCGCAGCGTCGATTTTCTGGCCTTGCCAGTAACTCATCGAGCTCCAGAAGACTGCTGGCGCGATAGGGTTGCGCACTACTCGATGACATGGAAGGAGAAAAGCCTAGCTCAATCTCCCGGACTCCCCCGCGAGGACCCTTCCGGCCGCTGTCATATACTACTCGAACTCAAACAGCTCGAAGGTTCAAGCTGCATACCATGCAAAGTGGGATTCATCATTGATCATTGAGCTGGAGATCATTTGACGTCCGCAGAGTAATTCAACTAGCCGGAGTTGGGCCTACCCCAATTTTTCCACCTGGACTTCTCTGCCTGAGAAGCACAGAGACCCGATATCCCTTAGACACTGGAGATTTTACCCTGAGCCGACTGCACCTCACACGCGTATGCGACAAGCTTTCTAAGGAGTTCCTCCCTCTTCGCATCTTGGTGGACGCTGTCGCACACAAGGATGGAGCTCGGGGAGCACTCTCGCACAGTCTTCATAACCTCGTCCACTCTCTTTCGGCTATCGATAACTGTCACCGCAACGCCTTCAACTAGAGGCCTGGGTGGTAGTCTCTCCTGCGGCTCGGCTAGACGTCTCTTCATGAACCTTATCTCCGCGGAAGTCAGACCTGAACTTCAGGCCTGACGGTGTGAGCAGATTGACCGAGTTTCACATACCTCCCACTGAAAGGTCCTGACCTAGGGTGTGGTGGAGAAAAGCCGTGCCGATGCAAATTAAAGAGAAACCCCCGGAAACATTCGTCCAGGGTAGCTTCAGGACCTAATTCACGATGCGAGTCTCTGCTCCAAGCCATGGTTTAATCATGGAGTCCATGGCTTGGAGGCCACATCCCCAGTGGGGATTCCCCATGTACCCATTGCGATGAGCCTCTTCATCAATGTCACAGATCTACGTGACCAGACTATCAATGCCACATGCGGGGTATGGTTCGCTCCGTTCGTTTCTGAAGGAAAGATGACAGGTATTTCTCTACTGCTAGAGGTATGCTCAGGTGCCTTTGGTCATTACTCGCCTTCGTGAGGACTTCTGTGACCCGTATCCATAAAGGAGGTTGTTCGAGCGTCGAATGTAGAGCTTGATCTCTGATGTTGTACCTTGATATCATTCAGATGTTATCATACCGAGCCTCAGGTACGTCATCGGTACGCAGCTTAACTCACACATTGCGTTTGAGCTCCTGTAGGAGGTCGAACCCTTCCCACGAAGAGGTCCAGGGCATGTTTTTTCTCCATCGACGCAGTAGCTCAAACAGGGCCTCGGCAGGATGGCCGAGCGCCACTATCTCAAAAACTTTGACCAAATCGTCGTAGTCTCCCACAGCAGTCGTGGGCACTCTAGTCGGCAACTGAAGAGAATTGTACAGTCTAGCAGTACTCCTCTTTTTTATAGTACCGTACATCAAGAAGCTTGATCTTCATCGATGGCCAGTCCTTCACCACGTCGATCATCTGTGGGAAGAGCTGGCTGTCTACGTTTCTAGATGTGCACATTTCTCTGAATTGAACTTCCAAGAGCTGATTCAGGAGACTTTCCAACCTCGCAAAGCCGCCGCTTTTGTGGACTGAAGGACACTCAAGAGCCCTTGGCCGACCCAACTATAACGTACTACCTTGCACGGTAGGGATGACACAGCTGGTATTGTAGCCACCAAGGGTCTCGTCGCAGTTCACAGAGTTCACCGCGCTGAAGATGGGGCGTGACGCTTCAGCTGTGCCGCTATGTCGTTGGCAATATCCTAGTCTATTCCTAGCCGCAGACTGGCAAGCAGGGTGACGACACCGTCGCCCTCCGCCGTGTGCGATGCAGTACCTGATCATAGAATAGTGAGCAGCAGCTTCTCATCCGAAGCCACTTCACCTGGCTATGCCATCGGGGGATCCCCTACGAGCGAGTTTGGTACAGTTCAGCACCTCGCAGATTGAATGCCCGCGAGCTCCTGACGAAACGGTACCCATAACCACGAATTGCAGTAGTGTTACAGTAACACTACTGCAATTACAGTAACATTGTTACTTGACTTTTCCTTAGATTCTTCACTCCTGACTGGACGACCTGACATCACTGAGAACCGTCTGGACCGGGAGGAGGCTCCGGACCCCTTTGTAACGCAACTGGCCCTAGGATATAAAACATGCTAGCCGTACAGTGGCTCCTCTCGGTAGTGAGGTACGGGCAAACTCTCGCTGGGTTCACCGTCCGTCTCACTTGTCGCCCAACCCAAGGCCCAAACAGTATTGCCGAGCTCGGATTGGACCCGCAACGCCGTCGCTCGCTCCCTTCGGCCCAGGGACCTGGGACACGTAGCCGCTTCTGACACCTCTAGCCACGCTAGCCGTACAGTGGCTCCTCTCGGTAGTGAGGTACGGGCAAACTCTCGCTGGGTTCACAGTCCGTCTCACTTGTCGCCCAACCCAAGGCCCAAACAGTATTGCCGAGCTCGGATTGGACCCGCAAAGGACGGATTGAGTCTCGAACTCAACAACATACTCTGCCTATACAAAAAGTCTGCATTGAGCTCAGTCCAGGCAGCGACATGCTAATTGTCAATTAGTAATTGAGCCCGTTTGAAGCTCGTGGTCCTGCAACGTTGAGCTCCCTTAGCTCAACCATCGGCATCAAGTCCTCGCAGGTTCATCATTCTATAGTTCAGCCTCTTCCTCGGACGAAGCTGCATTGTATGTCGTCCCCCGCGAGAATTAGGTTTGGGCTTGTCAGTAAATACCTGAAACAACTTGCTTCAAGTACAAGAGTTTCTACTAGAAACCCTCGGACTAGAAACTTTCTAGCCCCTTCGAACTGTAGTATTCCGAATACCGCTTAAAATTCGGCCTTAAATGTATTACCGTTCCCGTTTTCTCGGAGCTCTGATCAGGATTCGATATCCTGGTGAACACTGGAGTACTTGAGGAGGAGAGTGAGCTCCTAGCAGTGGCTCGGGCATCGACCGGTATCTAAAAGACTGTACAATAGGAAGGCGGGCCCTCAAAATACTTACCGCTGCTAGTGCCAGCCCCGCGCCACTCCAGTCAAGTGGTGGCTCTTTGCGTCTGACCACGTCTCGGTATGAACAAGAGGACTGCTCCGGAGACCAGAGATTCGAAGTTGCAATGAAGGGTGGCGACTGTGCTTCGATGGGTGAGACATCGACACTGTGCTCCGGTATGGACATTTCGTCTTCACCATCCTCGTAATCTCCGCCGTCGGATCGTTCCGACTCGCAACCATCGCCCGAGTCCAACTCTTGGCGCATACTTACATCATCCTGGGTCGGTGGACCCTAAGGTGAATCTTCTAGTGCGTCTCAAAGTTTCGCTTCTATGACCTACTTCGTCTTCGCCATCCTCGCAGTCGGAATCTCCTGATTCAGACTCATCGTCTCCATAATCTCCGCCGTCGGATTCCTCCGACTCGCACTCGTCGTCTGAATCCCACTCTTGATGCATGCTCTCATAATCCAAGACCGATGAAGTCTGAGGTGAAATCCAGTATGACTCGGAGATTTCCCGCGACCTACTTCGCGATTGGTATTCGAGTTGATTCCATTCTCACCGGACTTCTTCGCTCTGCCCCGGGTCCTGATCTGCTTCTTCGCTGGTTGTTCTGCCTCACCAAGCATACTTGAGTACTCGTCCGTTTCGATATCGTCTCCGACTATGGGCCTACCTGCAAAAGAAGAGATTTAGACTAAATCGCTAATTAGACTAAATCATTTGGTCGATAGCGCTCAGCCTATAACCCCACGGCGGGGTCAATTACCGTCATCATCCTTTTCGGCGGCCTCGATCAATTCTCGCTCCATTGTTCGGTGTGGATCTAAAGACTTGCGTTTCATATTTAGCAGAGTGATTCCCGCAGTGCGGAAGGCTTGAGTGTGAGTCCAGGGCTCACCATCCTCGTCGCCACTCGATTCAAACTCCTCCGCGGATATGCTAATGGAGCTAAGGCTGTCGAGAGCACTCTGAGCGAGCCTCAAATCGTGTGGTTCTGATGAGTTCGGCTGTATCGGGTGGGCACAGTGTGGTAGTCTATCCCCTTCTCTGTTGGACCGCCCCATACCGAGTTGCTTGGGCAGTTCAAGATGTCTGCGTATATAGGAGTCGTCAGTCTGTAGAGCCGTAGTGCGGGTGTAACTGCGGAAAGGACGAGTCGTTACGGACGATTACTAAAGCAAATGTCATTGACAGTTGACTCACCGTGGTCGTCCAGGAGGCAGAGAGCCAGCCACCTGTACTTGATGTACCGAGGCTTGACTGCATCGGCCCTCGCGAAGCATTACCCCCAGTGCATGGCGACAAAATATAAATTTGGCGTCCGGACAAGAGCAGACCGGTGGCATGTCTCCTGTGGTGCGCCGCACTATGCGCAATTCTGTGTTGAGATAGGCGAACTCCGACCAGGACGACCACTGCTTGGAATCGTCGCTGTCGACTTTCCGCAAGAATTCGGATACGACCGTATCCAGCTCGCTTCCGCGGCCAGGATCGCCACATACACGCAGCAGTCGACTCGATACTACAACATATCGATCCTTACTCTTGTCGTAATAAATATGCTGAGCACTCTTGCTGCGGCACCACCGGCCTGCCGCGAGCAGCTGGCTCCGCGTGGGTATAGGTATGGGAGCTTGAGCGTTTGGAGATTGCTCAGCAGCAGGCTCGTAGGTTCTTGTAGAATACGTACGGCACGCCACGCATAGTTGTTCTACTAATTTACTCAATTTGGTTTCTTGCTTGATACGGCCTGAGAGAGATGAAGGCATGGCACGAGTCGTTCTGACGCAGAGGAAAGCTTACGGTGGCGCAGAGCAGCATTAAGGGCTTCAAGTGAATTATTATGGCGCCCCAAGAAGGGGTTCATCTCCCAGCAAAATCTATTCCATGTTACCCTCCGATGAAGCCATTGAGATGAGAAATACCGCCACAATACGGGTTCTTCCTCTTCCCATTCTTGCCGAAAGAGATCGACACCAACCGCGAAGAGTGAATGACCCCCAATACGTTGCAGAAGGAATACCCCGCGCTTGAATGACGCCTTGGACTGATCGTCAAGCAGGGCTCTAGCTTTCCTCTCCACATTTCTCCACATGTGGATGAAGCAGAAAATTCGCAGTGTCTGCGAGCCAGTTCCCGTCACCGTCGTTTTTGGCTCTGGCCACCGACAATCAGGTGTCAAACCGCTGGGCAGTGTTGGACCGAACACCTAGGAAGGTGGTCGGCTTAAAAATAATGGAATCAGCTAGAGGCACGCCAGCTTACGTTTTCCCACCCTCTGTCGAACATGCCAGCGGCATCCCCAACAAATGCCACTGGCTTGAAGACGAGGTTCAAAGTTATTGAAGCTGCACGGATTGATCGGAGCAAGGTCTCGATGCTTTCGGAGTTTTCAAATACGCTTACTCCCACTGCGAGTAATCTCGCCCGAGATGGTGGCCTTAGGGCCACCATTAGGCCCACTGGATACGGTACCCAGGCCAATTTATAAGTAAAATCCATTCCCAGGACCAGGTATTTTGCGCTCACACCACCAATTCCAACTTCAAGCAAGTGCCGCGTCGAAAAATAGGCGAAATACGCATTGTCGGAGAACTTATGCGTCAGACAGAAGATCTTGTGGCCTTCCTCCGGCCCCGGGATTGCTGAGTTGGCAAGGCAGAACTCCTCAAACTCAAGTGTGGAATCTCCACATTTGGGCACTCCGTGGTCCACGGTCTTGTTGTATTTATAGCGTCGGCGATACACGTAGGCAAGGAATTTGTCGTCAACCCCAGTTTCCGGCAGCAGTCCTTCACGCAACAGCTCTCTGATGGTCGTATCCACCGTAGCCCTTTTACGAACGCAGTCTAGAATGATGTCGTCGATCATCGCAACTCTCTTTTCCTTATCATCTGCTGATGGGTCCATGCGCGGGTGTGTAGGGTGTGGCATGGCTGGTAAACTCACAGTATACGTATCATCTTCGCCGCAATAAATATAGGCTGTATACGGGCATTGCGATTGATACCCACCCAGCCTAGCATACCCACACCTAAACCTCATGGCGTAATCACCGGTTTTCTTCCGCATATACGTGTTGCAGAGAGTCATCTCTCGACCACTCTGACTCATGCCGCTCCCTTCGTTCAAAGCTGCCAAAGCATCGCCATAGTCATAGTACAGCCGTTGACTTGCGACATATTCCTTGTACTTGGCGTTGTTACGTAGAGGTACAGGAGCCGCCGATGTCTCCTGATCATCAGCAGGGTGAACAACATTTTGGGGCTCTGCAGGCGCAGCACTGTCCACGATGACCTAGAAGGCAATGCCGATACGTCCAAGAGCGTGTCACTCCAGTCGCTCACTTCTTCGTTATGCTGTTGGTGCCCCAATTGACCGGACAGAATCTGCATGATGTGGTCGAGCTGCTCTTTTGATAAAGTGTTTTTGATAGACATAGCAGGGACGTGATGAGCGACAAGCGGGGCTTATCAGAAAGCAAGGTTCCTGCGCAATCACGATAGGACAGAACGCGGCCAACAATATTTAGCAACGCAAGCCATCATGGATTATCCTTGTGCAACTGAAGGTGTCGTCCCCGCCGGGAACTTCCCGGTGTGGTGGGCCGTCGGTGGCTCTACGCTTTTGCTTCCCTGAAGCTCACACATGACTCTCTCGCCTAGAAATCGGTTTTGACTGCGCGAGAAAAAAGTTTGACGCCCAAGGGAAATTTCTTGACAGGTCGAGGAAAAATCTTGGCGCGCGCGCAAAAATGCCGGGTTCGAACCTGCGACGTATGCCCTATACTCCGCATTGAAGTTTCATTGAAGAGCCGGGAGGTCACAGTTAGGGGGACTCTAAAAGCGGGCCGAAGGCCCGCGCTAATACTTTAAAAACCCCTCCGTACAAGTTTATCCAGCGTTCGGACCGGTTTTTGCCAGTGTTCGGACCTTCGGCCGTAGCCAACCACGCGACCTTTGCTGAATTTCTCCATTCACCCGAACAAGAGGTGTTGTTGCCGGCGTTGTATCATGTCTAGTTGCGTTAGTTCATTCAGTCGTCGTTACTCACGTGGAGATGCCGAAACAAGCCGGACTGAGCGAAGAGGCTGAGACTCATATCAATGCTACTACAGCTCGGCAATGTCCTCAAACGAGACCCCGAATATGATCGCCTGTTGCAAGCGTGTACGCTTTCTTACCTTACGCGTATAAGCTCACGTCTCTCCTGCTTTGAGACGTTGAGAGGATGCGCGCGCAACACCTAGAAAGAGTATTCACCCTCAGGGCCACTGGGCAATATTCAAGGAATCAGGCATCGTGTCAGTATGCTGAGGGGCCCTCCTAGCTCGCCAGCTAAGAAAGGAGATGCAGTCGATGTGAAGCGACTTCGGGTCTCGTAACTCTCACAGTCAAAAGGACGTGCTTGATGTATGATCATCGCCGCTGACTTAACCGTATGCTTATATCGGCGTTATGCAACGTCATTCTACGGACAACGTACGACAAACAGCTCCTATCCACATTAAGAAGTCGTACAAGAACACCCAGTAGAATCTGTGCGATGCTACGTCACATCGAGCTAACCAAGCGAATAAATAGTCATCGTCGAAGACATGAACGATCCATTGACGGTTTGATGGACATAGACGATTTTCCAGTAAAACTCTCAGAGAACATTCTCCTTCGATTGATTTCACTTCTTCACGCAGTTAGGTAGCGCAATCGTGAAATGGGTCTTTATGTGAATGCTTCTCGTTATTGTTGTGGTTGGTCGGAGAGGGAGACATTTTCTGTGCAACCAATGCGGGTACAGAGCAGACGGGCAGCCGCAGCGGAGGGAAGCTAGACGGCTGTGACGCTAGGCTTAAACCGCGAGTGGCAATTTTGGAGCCAAGAGGTTCAAGGAGCCGTGTGTAAATCGTGTTCTGAGTCCGTGTTCTGAGTTTTCTGTGCTCCTGATCTCGATTGCTTCTGTGTAGTTTCTATTTTTATAAACTTCAATTATGGATTCCGCAACCACAAACGTTGTTTCTTCATTACTTGAGGCTGCCTATGAAGGCGATATCAATCGCATGAAGGATCTATTGGCCAGTAACTCCGGTCTATCTGTTAATGTTCAAGACTATGATAAGAGGACTCCTCTTCACTTGGCTGCTGCTGGTGGTCATATGGCCGCTGTCCTCTACTTGTTGGGTGAGGGAGCTCAGTTGAAGCCTGATCGCTTCGGTATGCTCCCTATTCATGATGCTGTTGTGAACCATCATAACGACATCAAGGAAGTCCTCAGTCAGCTCGACCTCAAGAATGACGATGGTATGTGTTATCTCTCTCCTGAGAAGGAGAGTGCTCTGAAGGAGCAGGTGAAGAACACCAACATCTCCCTGACTCCTGAGGACTTGGAGACTAAGATGACTCAGGTCTTCTCTATCATCATGAAGGAAGGCGTTCTCGCTGCTGGCTCCCTGTGGCAGGAGATCGTCTACTACTTTACTGAGCTTGGCCTCCATCCCAGCTACTTCAAGCACTTCACCAGTGTTCAGATCGCCAGGCATATTCATTGCCTCATTGCTGCTAAGAAGGTTTCTCAGGCTACTAGGTCTGACTATATCCACTTCGAGATCGAGGACGTGGATTCGGCCTTCTATCTTACCACTATGGAGCCCGAGAAGATCGCCATCACTGATGCCAAGGTTGCCGAGTATGTCAACGGTGCTCAGGACTGCGGTTTCTCTATCACCTTCCTCAAGTCCGAGAAGCCTCCCATGCCTGAAGGGAAGTTCCCTCTCGGCGTTCTCGTTGTTGAGAAGCAAAAGTTCGAGTCTGGTGTTAAGTTCGAGGACATGATGGACGAGACCGACCTTCAGGTCGTGGCCACCCCTCGATTCCTCGAGGAGAGATCTACTGAAGTACAGAAGCTTTATCAGACTCTTATCGATCAGACCATGGCTGCTCGCAACACTGTTGTTAAAGTGTTCGATGCTCCTGCTGATTTGGTGCAGAAGTCCGGCGCCCAAGTGTTGCAGTTTGCTGCCTATGATGTAGATCGTAAGGGTAAAGCTTACATCTCTGAGATCAACGAGTGCTTCCGTTCTCATAACGTCGAGCCCAAGAGATTCTACGTGGACTCCTTCGCCAACGGTATTGTCACCTACACCTGCTTCTTCGATCCTACTTTCCAGGGTGAGGTCTTGGGAAAGCTCGCTCAAACTCTCCGGTATGTGAGCCATTTCAAGCATAACCCGAAGAAGTCCGCTCTGGTTTGGGATCTTGTACTGAAGAATAAGATCACACCCGAGCATGCTATCTTCCTCATTACTGCGGCCAAATTCATCTTCTCATTCTTCCCTAAGGAGACTGAGGAGTATCTTACTTTGGCCGATTATTTCAAGAATGATCCGTCCAAGAAGAGCGAGTTGGATACGTTGTTCAGAGATACCATGGCTAATGCTATCACTTATGAGAGGATCTACGATGCTCTTACTTCCAACTATCAACTCACTCTCCCTATGTTCGACGACTTCAAGAAGGTTGCCACTGGTGAATGCAAGCCCTTCTACAATAAGGAGTTGGCCGCTAAGATTGATGATCAGGTTGGATCTCGTCTCGATGCGAAGATCTTGAAGACTCTCTTGAAGCTCAGCGCTCATCTACAGATGACCAACTTCTTCAAGGCTGGTACAGCTTCTGCTATCGCAATGAGGTTCGACGGTGAGGTCTTGGCTGATCGTCCGAGGACCCTCTTCCCTACTATCCCTTATGCCGTCTATCTTGTCGTTGGCAAGAGCTTCTACGGCTTCCACATCCGATTTACTGAAATCGCTCGTGGTGGTATCAGGCTTATCCTCTCTAGGAACAAACAGGTCTACAAGAAGAACTGCGCCACTTTGTTGGAGGAGAACTACAACTTGGCCTACACTCAGCAGCTTAAGAACAAGGATATTCCCGAGGGCGGATCTAAGGGTACCATTCTCATGGATACGGACTCTCAGAACTTGAAGACCAGTGGTCGTGAGGCCTTCAATAACTACATCGACGCTCTTCTTGATTGTATCCTCGCCAAGGAGACCGGCCTCTACTCCAACCTCTCCAAGCCTGAGATGCTCTTCTTCGGCCCCGATGAGAATACTGCTGGATTCATGAAATTGGGTGCTTTAAGAGCCAAGGCTCGTGGTTACACATATTGGAAGTCTCTGACTACCGGCAAGTCCGTCGTCCTCGGTGGTATTCCTCATGATAAGTACGCCATGACCACAAACTCCATCCATCAGTACGTTCTCGAGCTTTTGGATAAGTTGGGTCTTGAGGAGTCTAAGCTTACCAAGGTCATGTCCGGTGGTCCCGATGGTGATCTTGGTTCTAACGAGATTCTCATCTCTAAGGATAAGACAATTGCCATTTGTGATGGTACCGGTGTTGCTTATGATCCTCAGGGGATTGAACAGAGAGGAGCTCACTCGTCTCGCTCATCTCAGAGTTGGTGTTTCCAGCTTCTCTCGTGATAAGCTATCAAGTGATCCAAAGGCATTCTTGGTCACCGTTGACGATAAGGATGTAACTCTACCTAATGGTGATCACTTCAAGTCCGGTGTTGAGGTCCGAAATCACTTCCCAGAGATGGAGTACTTCTCCGCTGATCTCTTCATTCCTTGTGGTGGTCGTCCTGGTACTATCAACATTGGTAATGTTGATAAGACCATGTTCAACCCTGAGACCAAGGAGCTCAAGTTCAAGTATGTTGTGGAAGGTGCCAACTTGTACTTCACTGATGATGCTCGTCGTTATCTTGAGGATGCTGGTGTGGAACAGTTCAAGGATGCTTCCACCAACAAGGGTGGTGTTACTTCCAGCAGTATGGAAGTGTTCGCCGCCTTGTGTATGGACAAGGACGATCATGATAAATTCCTCTGCGCTCCTGATGCGACTAGTGCTGCTCCTGAGTTCTACGAACAGTACGTACAGGAGATCCTTGCCGCCGTCCGTCATAACGCCAAGATGGAGTTCAATGGTATCTGGAAGACTAACCATGAGGTGAAGTATCCTGATGGATCGAGATACATTCGTAAGACTGATGCAACAATCTTATTGTCCAAGAAGATCAACGACATGCAGTCCTATGTCCTCGGCGTCCTCGAGCAACACGATCCTGAGAATGATTGGATGGTTCGTGCTGTTCTCAGACGTTGTGTGCCTAGGTTGCTCCTTGTTCATTGTGGTTTGGATAAGATCATCGAGAACACTCCCGAGGCTTATCTCAACGCTATGGTTGCTACTTGGATTGCTGACGAGTTTGTCTACTCTAACGGTCTACAGACTAGCGAATTCGCCTTCTACCAGTTCATGCGTTCCCTTCAAGAGAAGTCCGATGGTGAGGTTACCCCTTCTACCATGTGATTTACTAATACTTTTTTTATACAATAGTTATATAGGGGTGCCGTGCACCGGCAGCCACCTTATGTTTTATACTCGAGCTATCCCTCCCGTGTGTCTTAACGGGGGTATCTATTATTGACAAGAAGCTCGCCTGTATAGTGTGTTAAAACTAAACTCTTTGATCTGGCTCAGCCGTGTTCAGCATTGCGTTCTAGAAGGAGTCGAAATATGGGAGTATTGCTTCTCAGCTTCGTGTTCTTGTCGTATTCATCTTCGAAATGGCTGATCCTGATTTCAAGCCCATGCATGTGACTGTCCGCCGTGAACATTGCCTCGGCAACGGTGGCCTCGGTCGTTTCTGGATCCTCCCCGGATCACGTGATCGCGCTAAGCATATCGCCGACAACTATTTCCGAGATGTTGAGGTGATTCCCTCTCCCCGTGGTCATGACGGTTACATCGGCAAGTACGATGCCCCTGACGGAACTGTCGTCGATATCGGCGTCATCTCCACCGGTATGGGGGCCCCGAGTGTTGATATTATCGCCACCGAGATGATCAAGCTTGGTGCTAAGGTCCTTGTTAGGGTCGGTACTGCTGGTGCTATGCAGAAGACTCTCAGCATCGGTGATATCGTCATCGCTACTGGTGCTATTCGTGATGAGGGTACCACCAGACACTACATGCCTCTCGAGTTCCCTGCTCTCGGCTCAGCTGCTGTTGTTACTGCCATGTGTGGTGCTGCTCAGCTAGAGCTCGAGGAAGAGGATGAGCATACTGAGGGTGGTGCTCAGTGGATCTATGATGCCGGTCCGGTTCATACCAAGGATTCTCTCATGGCCAGAGAATTCAAGTTTGGCCCGTATGGTCCTGAACACAAACGCTATATGGAGGTGTTGGAAAAGCTCGGATGCTTGGCCTCTGAGATGGAAGTTGCCATGTTATTCACCCTAGGACAGGTGTATGGTGTTAAGACCGGTTGTGTTCTTGCTCTTATTGGTGGTGGTAGTGACCCCATTTCTGATAAGGCCAACCTCAAGAGCGAGGCAGTTGCCCGTTCATGCAGAATTGTGTGCCGTGGTATGGCTCAGTTGAAGAAGAATATGGATAGATTCGCCAGTAAGGCGTCGTTGCTGGGTCGTAGCGATGAGTAAGTCTGTGACGTCTATGGTACCGAGAGATCTTGGTGCCTCGTCGTGCACAGTCCAATAACAATACTATTGACGGCGGCCTGGTTCCCAAATTTATCGTGATAATAATAATATTGATGTGCGGTTGTCCGCTGATACTTGTTCTGTACTCCATTCATGTCATCATCAGAGCCTTGTGATCCTTCTGCCAGGAGAATGGTTTCTGAAACCTTGCTTCTGGAATGTTTATGCTGCAGCCTTCGTCTGTTTTTATTTCCTCCAGTGAGTATGCTTTGTGTTCTGTAGACTCAATTGCCTCTAGATTGTGTTGATGATATCTCTTCAGGGAAAAAGATAATGCCAATTTCGATCGAGTCAGAATTGTGTGCATTATAGATTGCGATATTATAGACAGCAGCTGGAGGTGAATGAGTCCATGTTCGTGCTATCACCCTATTACTTCATCTCCACTCTCCATCTTTCTAGCTCAGCACGATGCCCTATCGTTACGAGATCGGGTCTTAGTGCAATGTGAAAGTAAGGTGCACTGCACCCATTCGCATAGAGCTCGTTCACGTTTGACCCTGGTCAGCCTCTTTTTGATCTATCTAGCGTTGCGATATCCAGAAGCTACTACAGCTACTCGAGCTTAAGTCAAGCTAGAGAGACCCAAACGAGCCGTGTAAAGTGCAATTTCATCAGCGCAAGTATTGAGTCGTGTTTTGTATTCTCCTCGCTACGAAGGTTCACAGGCTTTTTCAGTTTCTATTTTTATAAAACCCCTACTATGGATTCCGCAACCACACACGTTGTTTCTTCACTACTTGAGGCTGCCTATGAAGGCGATATCAATCGCATGAAGGATCTATTGGCCAGTAACTCCGGTCTATCTGTTAATGTTCAAGACTATGATAAGAGGACTCCTCTTCACTTGGCTGCTGCTGGTGGTCATATGGATGCCGTCCAATACTTGTTGGGTAAGGGAGCTCAGTTGAAGCCTGATCGCTTCGGTATGCTCCCTATTCATGATGCTGTTGTGAACCATCATAACGACATCAAGGAAGTCCTCAGTCAGCTCGACCTCAAGTGCGATGATGGTATGTGTTATCTCCCTCCTGAGAAGGAGAGTGCTCTGAAGGAGCAGGTGAAGAAACACCAACATCTCCCTGACTCCTGAGGACTTGGAGACTAAGATGACTCAGGTCTTCTCTATCATCATGAAGGAAGGCGTTCTCGCTGCTGGCTCCCTGTGGCAGGAGATCGTCTACTACTTTACTGAGCTCGGCCTCCATCCCAGCTACTTCAAGCACTTCACCAGTGTTCAGATCGCCAGGCATATTCATTGCCTCATTGCTGCTAAGAAGGTTTCTCAGGCTACTAGGTCTGACTATATCCACTTCGAGATCGAGGACGTGGATTCGGCCTTCTATCTTACCACTATGGAGCCCGAGAAGATCGCCATCACTGATGCCAAGGTTGCCGAGTATGTCAACGGTGCTCAGGACTGCGGTTTCTCTATCACCTTCCTCAAGTCCGAGAAGCCTCCCCATGCCTGAAGGGAAGTTCCCTCTCGGCGTTCTCGTTGTTGAGAAGCAAAAGTTCGAGTCTGGTGTTAAGTTCGAGGACATGATGGACGAGACCGACCTTCAGGTCGTGGCCACCCCTCGATTCCTCGAGGAGAGATCTACTGAAGTACAGAAGCTTTATCAGACTCTTATCGATCAGACCATGGCTGCTCGCAACACTGTTGTTAAAGTGTTCGACGCTCCTGCTGATTTGGTGCAGAAGTCCGGCGCCCAAGTGTTGCAGTTTGCTGCCTATGATGTAGATCGTAAGGGTAAAGCTTACATCTCTGAGATCAACGAGTGCTTCCGTTCTCATAACGTCGAGCCCAAGAGATTCTACGTGGACTCCTTCGCCAACGGTATTGTCACCTACACCTGCTTCTTCGATCCTACTTTCCAGGGTGAGGTCTTGGAAAAGCTCGCTCAAACTCTCCGTTATGTGAGCCATTTCAAGCATAACCCGAAGAAGTCCGCTCTGGTTTGGGATCTTGTACTCAAGAATAAGATCACACCCGAGCATGCTATCTTCCTCATTACTGCGGCCAAATTCATCTTCTCATTCTTCCCTAAGGAGACTGAGGAGTATCTTACTTTGGCCGATTATTTCAAGAATGATCCGTCCAAGAAGAGCGAGTTGGATACGTTGTTCAGAGATACCATGGCTAATGCTATCACTTATGAGAGGATCTACGATGCTCTTACTTCCAACTATCAACTCACTCTCCCTATGTTCGACGACTTCAAGAAGGTTGCCACTGGTGAATGCAAGCCCTTCTACAATAAGGAGTTGGCCGCTAAGATTGATGATCAGGTTGGATCTCGTCTCGATGCGAAGATCTTGAAGACTCTCTTGAAGCTCAGCGCTCATCTACAGATGACCAACTTCTTCAAGGCTGGTACAGCTTCTGCTATCGCAATGAGGTTCGACGGTGAGGTCTTGGCTGATCGTCCGAGGACCCTCTTCCCTACTATCCCTTATGCCGTCTATCTTGTCGTTGGCAAGAGCTTCTACGGCTTCCACATCCGATTTACTGAAATCGCTCGTGGTGGTATCAGGCTTATCCTCTCTAGGAACAAACAGGTCTACAAGAAGAACTGCGCCACTTTGTTGGAGGAGAACTACAACTTGGCCTACACTCAGCAGCTTAAGAACAAGGATATCCCTGAGGGCGGATCTAAGGGTACCATTCTCATGGATACGGACTCTCAGAACTTGAAGACCAGTGGTCGTGAGGCCTTCAATAACTACATCGACGCTCTTCTTGATTGTATCCTCGCCAAGGAGACCGGCCTCTACTCCAACCTCTCCAAGCCTGAGATGCTCTTCTTCGGCCCCGATGAGAATACTGCTGGATTCATGAAATTGGGTGCTTTAAGAGCCAAGGCTCGTGGTTACAAATATTGGAAGTCTCTGACTACCGGCAAGTCCGTCGTCCTCGGTGGTATTCCTCATGATAAGTACGCCATGACCACCAACTCCATCCATCAGTACGTTCTCGAGCTTTTGGATAAGTTGGGTCTTGAGGAGTCTAAGCTCACCAAGGTCATGTCCGGTGGTCCCGATGGTGATCTTGGTTCTAACGAGATTCTCATCTCTAAGGATAAGACAGTTGCCATTTGTGATGGTACCGGTGTTGCTTATGATCCTCAGGGATTGAACAGAGAGGAGCTCACTCGTCTCGCTCATCTCAGAGTTGGTGTTTCCAGCTTCTCTCGTGATAAGCTATCAAGTGATCCAAAGGCATTCTTGGTCACCGTTGACGATAAGGATGTAACTCTACCTAATGGTGATCACTTCAAGTCCGGTGTTGAGGTCCGAAATCACTTCCCAGAGATGGAGTACTTCTCCGCTGATCTCTTCATTCCTTGTGGTGGTCGTCCTGCTACTATCAACATTGGTAATGTTGATAAGACCATGTTCAACCCTGAGACCAAGGAGCTCAAGTTCAAGTATGTTGTGGAAGGTGCCAACTTGTACTTCACTGATGATGCTCGTCGTTATCTTGAGGATGCTGGTGTGGAACAGTTCAAGGATGCTTCCACCAACAAGGGTGGTGTTACTTCCAGCAGTATGGAAGTGTTCGCCGCCTTGTGTATGGACAAGGACGATCATGATAAATTCCTCTGCGCTCCTGATGCGACTAGTGCTGCTCCTGAGTTCTACGAACAGTACGTACAGGAGATCCTTGCCGCCGTCCGTCATAACGCCAAGATGGAGTTCAATGGTATCTGGAAGACTAACCATGAGGTGAAGTATCCTGATGGATCGAGATACATTCGTAAGACTGATGCAACAATCTTATTGTCCAAGAAGATCAACGACATGCAGTCCTATGTCCTCGGCGTCCTCGAGCAACACGATCCTGAGAATGATTGGATGGTTCGTGCTGTTCTCAGACGTTGTGTGCCTAGGTTGCTCCTTGTTCATTGTGGTTTGGATAAGATCATCGAGAACACTCCCGAGGCTTATCTCAACGCTATGGTTGCTACTTGGATTGCTGACGAGTTTGTCTACTCTAACGGTCTACAGACTAGCGAATTCGCCTTCTACCAGTTCATGCGTTCCCTTCAAGAGAAGTCCGATGGTGAGGTTACCCCTTCTACCATGTGAGTCACTTTTTTATACAATAGCTATATGGGCCACCGTCCATCGGTAATCGCCTAATCCTTTATAATACGAGTTTACTTTTCCTTCCCGTGCGTCTCAACGGGAATGTCTGTTATTGACCTTTGTTGTATAGTGTGTTGAAACTAAACTGTTTGATCTGGCTGACTGTTTCGAGTGTTTTGTTCGGTCATGACTTTGGTTGGGTTTCGTGGTGTAGTTCGGAGAGCACCATTCATGAGCGCTTATCGTGGTTGCCATTAGTGGATGAATCCTCACGGCGATTCTTTACCAAGAGAGTATCGAGATGGTCGCAAAAATATATAAAAATTGCGATGTTGTTTAGTCGAACCCTATCTCATTCTTGTGGCCGCGACGCGATCTTGATGGATCTACCCTCTGAACAGGAGGAATATTTATCCCAGGACTTACACAGTTGTTTCTTTAGCTCATGCCGAATGACGCAGTTTGAATGGATTGTTGTGTTTTCGGGCTGCTGATTTGCACATATCCCGGACGGAACACTCCCTCGCAACGGGATGCCCTCTTTTCTCCACAAGCAGTCAGTGTTTGGCGAGGCTGTGTGATCTACCAACATTTCTTTCTCTTTTTCTGTCAGTGTTTGGCAAGGCTATGTGATCCACCAACATTTCTTTCTCTTTCTCCGTCAGTGTTTGGCAAGGCTGTGTGATCCACCAACATTTCTTTCTCTCCTTCCCCGTCAGCCCGATTTCCTCCGATTTGTTGTTTTCTGAGTAGCCTCATGAGCTTTGGGATATCTAGTGAAGCTGTGCTAGCTGTATGGGCTTAAGCTAGAGAGGGTGTCTGGTGTGCTCAGTCGTAAGCACAGTCTCGGTGTGATAACCTTCACAGTTTATGCAAATCCATTGTGCCCTGCAGTTTCTATTTTTATAAAACCCCTAATATGGATTCCGCAACCACAAACGTTGTTTCTTCATTACTTGAGGCTGCCTATGAAGGCGATATCAATCGCATGAAGGATCTATTGGCCAGTAACTCCGGTCTATCTGTTAATGTTCAAGACTATGATAAGAGGACTCCTCTTCACTTGGCTGCTGCTGGTGGTCATATGGATGCCGTCCAATACTTGTTGGGTGAGGGCGCTCAGTTGAAGCCTGATCGCTTCGGTATGCTCCCTATTCATGATGCTGTTGTGAACCATCATAACGACATCAAGGAAGTCCTCAGTCAGCTCGACCTCAAGTGCGATGATGGTATGTGTTATCTCCCTCCTGAGAAGGAGAGTGCTCTGAAGGAGCAGGTGAAGAACACCAACATCTCCCTGACTCCTGAGGACTTGGAGACTAAGATGACTCAGGTCTTCTCTATCATCATGAAGGAAGGCGTTCTCGCTGCTGGCTCCCTGTGGCAGGAGATCGTCTACTACTTTACTGAGCTCGGCCTCCATCCCAGCTACTTCAAGCACTTCACCAGTGTTCAGATCGCCAGGCATATTCATTGCCTCATTGCTGCTAAGAAGGTTTCTCAGGCTACTAAGTCTGACTATATCCACTTCGAGATCGAGGACGTGGATTCGGCCTTCTATCTTACCACTATGGAGCCCGAGAAGATCGCCATCACTGATGCCAAGGTTGCCGAGTATGTCAACGGTGCTCAGGACTGCGGCTTCTCTATTACCTTCCTCAAGTCCGAGAAGCCTCCCATGCCTGAAGGGAAGTTCCCTCTCGGCGTCGTTGTTGTTGAGAAGCAAAAATTCGAGTCTGGTGTTAAGTTCGAGGACATGATGGACGAGACCGACCTTCAGGTCGTGGCCACCCCTCGATTCCTCAAGGAGAGATCTACTGAAGTACAGAAGCTTTATCAGACTCTTATCGATCAGACCATGGCTGGTCGCAACACTGTTGTTAAAGTGTTCGACGCTCCTGCTGATTTGGTCCAGAAGTCCGGCGCCCAAGTGTTGCAGTTTGCTGCCTATGATGTAGATCGTAAGGGTAAAGCTTACATCTCTGAGATCAACGAGTGCTTCCGTTCTCATAACGTCGAGCCCAAGAGATTCTACGTGGACTCCTTCGCCAACGGTATTGTCACTTACACCTGCTTCTTCGATCCTACTTTCCAGGGTGAGGTCTTGGAAAAGCTCGCTCAAACTCTCCGTTATGTGAGCCATTTCAAGCATAACCCGAAGAAGTCCGCTCTGGTTTGGGATCTTGTACTGAAGAATAAGATCACACCCGAGCATGCTATCTTCCTCATTACTGCGGCCAAATTCATCTTCTCATTCTTCCCTAAGGAGACTGAGGAGTATCTTACTTTGGCCGATTATTTCAAGAATGATCCGTCCAAGAAGAGCGAGTTGGATACGTTGTTCAGAGATACCATGGCTAATGCTATCACTTATGAGAGGATCTACGATGCTCTTACTTCCAACTATCAACTCACTCTCCCTATGTTCGACGACTTCAAGAAGGTTGCCACTGGTGAATGCAAGCCCTTCTACAATAAGGAGTTGGCCGCTAAGATTGATGATCAGGTTGGATCTCGTCTCGATGCGAAGATCTTGAAGACTCTCTTGAAGCTCAGCGCTCATCTACAGATGACCAACTTCTTCAAGGCTGGTACAGCTTCTGCTATCGCAATGAGGTTCGACGGTGAGGTCTTGGCTGATCGTCCGAGGACCCTCTTCCTACTATCCCTTATGCCGTCTATCTTGTCGTTGGCAAGAGCTTCTACGGCTTCCACATCCGATTTACTGAAATCGCTCGTGGTGGTATCAGGCTTATCCTCTCTAGGAACAAACAGGTCTACAAGAAGAACTGCGCCACTTTGTTGGAGGAGAACTACAACTTGGCCTACACTCAGCAGCTTAAGAACAAGGATATCCCTGAGGGCGGATCTAAGGGTACCATTCTCATGGATACGGACTCTCAGAACTTGAAGACCAGTGGTCGTGAGGCCTTCAATAACTACATCGACGCTCTTCTTGATTGTATCCTCGCCAAGGAGACCGGCCTCTACTCCAACCTCTCCAAGCCTGAGATGCTCTTCTTCGGCCCCGATGAGAATACTGCTGGATTCATGAAATTGGGTGCTTTAAGAGCCAAGGCTCGTGGTTACACATATTGGAAGTCTCTGACTACCGGCAAGTCCGTCGTCCTCGGTGGTATTCCTCATGATAAGTACGCCATGACCACAAACTCCATCCATCAGTACGTTCTCGAGCTTTTGGATAAGTTGGGTCTTGAGGAGTCTAAGCTTACCAAGGTCATGTCCGGTGGTCCCGATGGTGATCTTGGTTCTAACGAGATTCTCATCTCTAAGGATAAGACAATTGCCATTTGTGATGGTACCGGTGTTGCTTATGATCCTCAGGGATTGAACAGAGAGGAGCTCACTCGTCTCGCTCATCTCAGAGTTGGTGTTTCCAGCTTCTCTCGTGATAAGCTATCAAGTGATCCAAAGGCATTCTTGGTCACCGTTGACGATAAGGATGTAACTCTACCTAATGGTGATCACTTCAAGTCCGGTGTTGAGGTCCGAAATCACTTCCCAGAGATGGAGTACTTCTCCGCTGATCTCTTCATTCCTTGTGGTGGTCGTCCTGGTACTATCAACATTGGTAATGTTGATAAGACCATGTTCAACCCTGAGACCAAGGAGCTCAAGTTCAAGTATGTTGTGGAAGGTGCCAACTTGTACTTCACTGATGATGCTCGTCGTTATCTTGAGGATGCTGGTGTGGAACAGTTCAAGGATGCTTCCACCAACAAGGGTGGTGTTACTTCCAGCAGTATGGAAGTGTTCGCCGCCTTGTGTATGGACAAGGACGATCATGATAAATTCCTCTGCGCTCCTGATGCGACTAGTGCTGCTCCTGAGTTCTACGAACAGTACGTACAGGAGATCCTTGCCGCCGTCCGTCATAACGCCAAGATGGAGTTCAATGGTATCTGGAAGACTAACCATGAGGTGAAGTATCCTGATGGATCGAGATACATTCGTAAGACTGATGCAACAATCTTATTGTCCAAGAAGATCAACGACATGCAGTCCTATGTCCTCGGCGTCCTCGAGCAACACGATCCTGAGAATGATTGGATGGTTCGTGCTGTTCTCAGACGTTGTGTGCCTAGGTTGCTCCTTGTTCATTGTGGTTTGGATAAGATCATCGAGAACACTCCCGAGGCTTATCTCAACGCTATGGTTGCTACTTGGATTGCTGACGAGTTTGTCTACTCTAACGGTCTACAGACTAGCGAATTCGCCTTCTACCAGTTCATGCGTTCCCTTCAAGAGAAGTCCGATGGTGAGGTTACCCCTTCTACCATGTGAGTCACTTTTTTATACAATAGCTATATGGGCCACCGTCCATCGATAGACGACTAATCCTTTATATTCCGAGTTTTCCTTTCCTTCCCGTGCGTCTTAACGGGAATGTCTGTTATCGACAAAAAGCTCGTTTGTATAGTGTTTGAAACTAAACTGTTTGATCTGGCTGAATTGATTCGAGTGTTTTGTTCGGTCATGACTTTGGATGGGTTTTGGGGTTTAGTTAGAAGGTGTGTGTCATTCACGAGCGTTCATCGTGGTTGCGCCGTTCGCTCATGGATTCTCTCTCATGGCGATTCTTTGGCATGAGAGTATTGAAATGGTCGCAAAAGGTTTGGCATCGAGTCTTCGATGGTTAGTTGGTGGAGCCCACATCACGTTCTGGTGGCAGCCACGTGATCCTCATAGTCCTGTCGTCGTTGTATTATCGCCATTCATCTCATGACTAATAAAATTGTTTCTTTAGTTCGTCCGGAATGACGCGGTTTAAGTGGGTTGTTGTGTTTTGGGGCTCCCGATGTGAGCATCTCCCATACGGAGCACCCCCTCACTACGGATGCCCCTTCTTTCCATAGGCCGTCAGCAATCAGTACCGCTGTGTGCCCACCAGCCTTTCTCCTCCATTGACGTTTCTCATCAGCCTTGCTACTTCGATTGGTTTTTTAGTTAGCTTCATGAGCTTTGGGATATCTAGTGAAGCTGTGCTAGCTGTGTCGGCTTAAGCTAGAGAGGGGCGTCTCCGGTGTCCTCAGTCGTAAGCGCAGTCTCGGTGTGATGGCTTTCGCAGTTCATGTAAATCCATTGTGCCCTATAGTTTCTATTTTTATTAAACCCCTAATATGGATTCCGCAACCACAAACGTTGTTTCTTCATTACTTGAGGCTGCCTATGAAGGCGATGTCAATCGCATGAAGGATCTATTGGCCAGTAACTCCGGTCTATCTGTTAATGTTCAAGACTATGATAAGAGGACTCCTCTTCACTTGGCTGCTGCTGGTGGTCATATGGATGCCGTCCAATACTTGTTGGGCGAGGGCGCTCAGTTGAAGCCTGATCGCTTCGGTATGCTCCCTATTCATGATGCTGTTGTGAACCATCATAACGACATCAAGGAAGTCCTCAGTCAGCTCGACCTCAAGTGCGATGATGGTTTGTGTTACCTCTCTCCTGAGAAGGAGAGTGCTCTGAAGGAGCAGGTGAAGAACACCAATATCTCCCTGACTCCTGAGGATTTGGAGACTAAGATGACTCAGGTCTTCTCTATCATCATGAAGGAAGGCGTTCTCGCTGCTGGCTCCCTGTGGCAGGAGATCGTCTACTACTTTACTGAGCTCGGCCTCCATCCCAGCTACTTCAAGCACTTCACCAGTGTGCTCCTGCTGATTTGGTGCAGAAGTCCGGCGCCCAAGTGTTGCAGTTTGCTGCCTATGATGTAGATCGTAAGGGTAAAGCTTACATCTCTGAGATCAATGAGTGCTTCCGTTCTCATAACGTCGAGCCCAAGAGATTCTACGTGGACTCCTTCGCCAACGGTATTGTCACCTACACCTGCTTCTTCGATCCTACTTTCCAGGGTGAGGTCTTGGAAAAGCTCGCTCAAACTCTCCGGTATGTGAGCCATTTCAAGCATAACCCGAAGAAGTCCGCTCTGGTTTGGGATCTTGTACTGAAGAATAAGATCACACCCGAGCATGCTATCTTCCTCATTACTGCGGCCAAATTCATCTTCTCATTCTTCCCTAAGGAGACTGAGGAGTATCTTACTTTGGCCGATTATTTCAAGAATGATCCGTCCAAGAAGAGCGAGTTGGATACGTTGTTCAGAGATACCATGGCTAATGCTATCACTTATGAGAGGATCTACGATGCTCTTACTTCCAACTATCAACTCACTCTCCCTATGTTCGACGACTTCAAGAAGGTTGCCACTGGTGAATGCAAGCCCTTCTACAATGAGGAGTTGGCCGCTAAGATTGATGATCAGGTTGGATCTCGTCTCGATGCGAAGATCTTGAAGACTCTCTTGAAGCTCAGCGCTCATCTACAGATGACCAACTTCTTCAAGGCTGGTACAGCTTCTGCTATCGCAATGAGGTTCGACGGTGAGGTCTTGGCTGATCGTCCAAGGACCCTCTTCCCTACTATCCCTTATGCCGTCTATCTTGTCGTTGGCAAGAGCTTCTACGGCTTCCACATCCGATTTACTGAAATCGCTCGTGGTGGTATCAGACTTATCCTCTCTAGGAACAAACAGGTCTACAAGAAGAACTGCGCCACTTTGTTGGAGGAGAACTACAACTTGGCCTACACTCAGCAGCTTAAGAACAAGGATATCCCTGAGGGCGGATCTAAGGGTACCATTCTCATGGATACGGACTCTCAGAACTTGAAGACCAGTGGTCGTGAGGCCTTCAATAACTACATCGACGCTCTTCTTGATTGTATCCTCGCCAAGGAGACCGGCCTCTACTCCAACCTCTCCAAGCCTGAGATGCTCTTCTTCGGCCCCGATGAGAATACTGCTGGATTCATGAAATTGGTGCTTTAAGAGCCAAGGCTCGTGGTTACAAACCTATTGGAAGTCTCTGACTACCGGCAAGTCCGTCGTCCTCGGTGGTATTCCTCATGATAAGTACGCCATGACCACAAACTCCATCCATCAGTACGTTCTCGAGCTTTTGGATAAGTTGGGTCTTGAAGAGTCTAAGCTTACCAAGGTCATGTCCGGTGGTCCCGATGGTGATCTTGGTTCTAACGAGATTCTCATCTCTAAGGATAAGACAATTGCCATTTGTGATGGTACCGGTGTTGCTTATGATCCTCAGGGATTGAACAGAGAGGAGCTCACTCGTCTCGCTCATCTCAGAGTTGGTGTTTCCAGCTTCTCTCGTGATAAGCTATCAAGTGATCCAAAGGCATTCTTGGTCACCGTTGACGATAAGGATGTAACTCTACCTAATGGTGATCACTTCAAGTCCGGTGTTGAGGTCCGAAATCACTTCCCAGAGATGGAGTACTTCTCCGCTGATCTCTTCATTCCTTGTGGTGGTCGTCCTGGTACTATCAACATTGGTAATGTTGATAAGACCATGTTCAACCCTGAGACCAAGGAGCTCAAGTTCAAGTATGTTGTGGAAGGTGCCAACTTGTACTTCACTGATGATGCTCGTCGTTATCTTGAGGATGCTGGTGTGGAACAGTTCAAGGATGCTTCCACCAACAAGGGTGGTGTTACTTCCAGCAGTATGGAGAGTGTTCGCCGCCTTGTGTATGGACAAGGACGATCATGATAAATTCCTCTGCGCTCCTGATGCGACTAGTGCTGCTCCTGAGTTCTACGAACAGTACGTACAGGAGATCCTTGCCGCCGTCCGTCATAACGCCAAGATGGAGTTCAATGGTATCTGGAAGACTAACCATGAGGTGAAGTATCCTGATGGATCGAGATACATTCGTAAGACTGATGCAACAATCTTATTGTCCAAGAAGATCAACGACATGCAGTCCTATGTCCTCGGCGTCCTCGAGCAACACGATCCTGAGAATGATTGGATGGTTCGTGCTGTTCTCAGACGTTGTGTGCCTAGGTTGCTCCTTGTTCATTGTGGTTTGGATAAGATCATCGAGAACACTCCCGAGGCTTATCTCAACGCTATGGTTGCTACTTGGATTGCTGACGAGTTTGTCTACTCTAACGGTCTACAGACTAGCGAATTCGCCTTCTACCAGTTCATGCGTTCCCTTAAAGAGAAGTCCGATGGTGAGGTTACCCCTTCTACCATGTGAGTCACTTTTTATACAATAGCTATATAGGCCACCGTCCATCGGTAATCGCCTAATCCTTTATAATACGACTTTACTTTTCCTTCCCGTGCGTCTCAACGGGAATGTCTGTTATTGACAAAAAGCTCGCTTGTATAGTGTATTGAAACTAAACTCTTTGATCTGGCCAAACTGTCTGCAGCATTGTGTTACGGCGGAGGGTCGATTGTCGCAAGTTTCGTGCGGGAACATTTTTTCTCAGCTTCGTGTTCTTGTCTTATTCATCTTCGAAATGGCTGATCCTGATTTCAAGCCCATGCATGTGACCGTCCGTCGTGAACATTGCCTCGGCAACGGTGGCCTCGGTCGTTTCTGGATCCTCCCCGGATCGCGTGATCGCGCTAAGCATATCGCCGACAACTATTTCCGAGATGTTGAGGTGATTCCCTCTCCCCGTGGTCATGATGGTTACATCGGAAAGTACGATGCCCCTGACGGAACTGTCGTCGATATCGGCGTCATCTCCACCGGTATGGGGGCCCCGAGTGTTGATATTATCGCCACTGAGATGATCAAGCTTGGTGCTAAGGTCCTTGTTAGGGTCGGTACTGCTGGTGCTATGCAGAAGACTCTCAGCATCGGTGATATCGTCATCGCTACTGGTGCTATTCGTGATGAGGGTACCACCAGACACTACATGCCTCTCGAGTTCCCTGCTCTCGGCTCAGCTGCTGTTGTTACTGCCATGTGTGGTGCTGCTCAGCTAGAGCTTGAGGAAGAGGATGAGCATACTGAGGGTGGTGCTCAGTGGATTTATGATGCCGGTCCGGTTCATACCAAGGATTCTCTCATGGCCAGAGAATTTAAGTTTGGCCCGTATGGTCCTGAACACAAACGCTATATGGAGGTGTTGGAAAAGCTCGGATGCTTGGCCTCAGAGATGGAAGTTGCCATGTTATTCACCTTAGGACAGGTGTATGGTGTTAAGACCGGTTGTGTTCTTGCTCTTATTGGTGGTGGTAGTGACCCCATTTCTGATAAGGCCAACCTCAAGAGCGAGGCAGTTGCCCGTTCATGCAGGATTGTGTGCCGTGGTATGGCTCAGTTGAAGAAGAATATGGATAGATTCGCCAGTAAGGCGTCGTTGCTGGGTCGTAGCGATGAGTAAGTCTGTGACGTCTATGGTACCGAGAGATCTTGGTGCCTCGTCGTGCACAGTCCAATAACAATACTATTGACGGCGGCCTGGTTCCCAAATTTATCGTGATAATAATATTATTGATGTGCGGTTGTCCGCTGATATTTACTCTGTACTCCTTTCATGTCAGCATCAGAACCTCCTTATCCTATTGTCAGGAGAATGGTTACTGTGGCCCTGTGACTGGAGTGTTTTTGTTGTTGCTATTTTCTAGTCTTCTGCAATCTGCTATCTTGGGTTGAGTTTCCAGGCTGGCGAGATCCACTCGGCAATGCTTGTTCACCCTCGTCTTTCCTCCTCGCGGTCGACCAAACATACGCCATCGCGTGCGCTTCATGGCAGCATACGAAGAGTTCATGGGGGTCAGGTTTGATTCGATTCAGCATGCCGTTGACTCAGCAGCGACGTAGAGGCTCGTCTGCGGGCCGATCATCATCCCCGATGGATGTCGAGAAGGAGGAGTTTGATATGGTAACCATCAGCAGCCTGGAGTGACTCATTCTGTCATCATTTCGACTAGAGCTGCTCGCCTGTGATGGCCTCTGGCTGTTGTGCTGCTCCCATGCGCTTCTCGAGCCCTTCAGGTTGGTCATCCGCCAGCCTCGCCATCGGAACCAGCTCCAAGCCTTTCGTCAGTGCTTACGTGCGTGCTTATGGCCTCAACACTCTTGAGAGTAGCCGTGGGGCCTCATCAGCCGCACTCGGGCCAAGGACAGCCACCGATGTACTACTAATGCGGAAACGTGGGCTTCGATCGGATATACGGCTCATGTCGTCTGCTAGTGGCGAGCTGGGCACGCTAGGCATAACTGATGCCCGCCACATGACGAGGACGTTCTAAAAATGTTGCCTCTGGTGATACTAATGCTGGGCGGCGTACAGAACAATCAAAGCGAGGAAGAATTTCCACCGATCTTCAGAATACCCTTGCGGGGTGACTTCTGTCCATGACCTTCTGTTGAGGGGTCGTCTGCATAGCCCTGGGAAGTACTACCGGTTACCATAGAATCCACTATAGTTTGTCGTTAATTTCCAAGATCCACGACTTACAAAAATCAAGTTACGGTTTTGATAGAACTCCCGAGTAATGATGTCCGACAAACAACGAGTCGAAATTGATATACTCAGCCTGCGAGTGACGGGTGCCCTGTCGGAAAGTTTCCCTTTACGGGCGTTTCTCCCGTCGCTCGCGTGAGTCAGCTTGCGGACTCGCAGCGCGACTGGCAAATGGGGGTCAGGCAAATGCTCATGACGACCCGAAATCTGCACGCAAATGACCTTATAGGAGACTGAGTACGAGGGGTAACGTTAGCGTGAGCAATTACCGCACCTACTGACGCTCTTCAAAATACGGTTGATTGGGCTTAAGAACCCGCCTTGATTAGGTACGGTGACTACGAAGCTCAACGCCACTGGATGGAGCTCACTCTGCACACTCCGATGAAGGAGTGGTACCGAACCACAGTCAACAACGACCCTTCCTACTGGCCAATAGACTACCCTCCGCTCACGGCTTATCATTCTTGGCTCATGGGGTAGGCGCCACAGGGTGTTTTCACAGGGGATGCCCGCCGAATAGATGGCCATTCTGCTGTTATCTGAGCTCATCAGCATTACACGATGCGTGCATTCTAGTACTACGTAGATCAGTGCCGGTGCTGCGAGGCTTTGATCTGTAATAGCTTCCCTTCAGTAGGCCGACTTTGACTTGAGCTGTGCGATTGATTGCGCTCGACGCGTGGATGACGAAGCAGATATTCTTCTCTGCCTGAGCAATCGTCGGGTATTCATAGGTACCTAACTGATCTTATCGGTATGCCACATGCAGTTGAGCTCACCGCTTCCCGAGGTTACGAGGATCTGGATCACAAGACGTTCATGCGATGGACGGTCTTATTGCCTGATGTAGTTTTACTCGGATCAGGTAGGCCGGGCGATTTACCCTCCATGGTTGCATGTGGCAGCATTTTGTCAGGAATGGTGTGGTACTTCTATCATCTTCCTAGACTCTCGGTCAAGTCGAAGGCACTGTGTTTGGCGTCAGCCCTTGTCACCCCAGGATTCATCCTCATAGACCACTGTCACTTCCAGTAGGCTCCACTATGTTCCGCCGGGCTGAATCGTCCGGGATCAGATACAACTCGATAGCGCTTGGTCTTCTCATGTGGGCCATCAACTTCATCGTTCAACCGCAGTTCAGTAACTACTTGAAGGGAGCTTTCCTCTACTCCCTAGCCGTTATGTACAAGCAAACCTTCCTGTACTTTGCTCCCGCCATGTTCGCCTATCTACTAGGACAGGTAATGAGCTGAGGATTCCTCGAACGCCTCGTTTTTCTTCTTCTCTGAGACTCTCGGATGCAGCTCGGCCTACGACTAGATTCAGGTGCTATTGCAAGGCTCCTCAAAGAAAGATATCGCGAAGCGCATCACAGCACTGGGCGCGGTCGTGGTTTTTACTGTGGGGCCCTCGTCATGCTGCCTCTTGTCTTGGCTGATGGTAAGTTTCCGGCGGTCTGTGAGCACACGGCACGCTGTTCCTCCTTGACGTAGGTGACTTCACTGTGGTCGGTCGGCTAATGGAGAGGATGTTCCCCTTCAAGCGAGGTCTCTACGAAGACCACGTCTCCAATGTTTGGGTGCTGCTGTCGCCGGTAAGTGTGGCTCTCCTTTCTCCATATCAGTGCGACAGCATCCTGCAGGTCCTCAAACTCCGTCGTTGGTCGTTGGCATCGGAACCTTTTGCTCGAATAATGGTCAAGGTTTGCACGGCCTGTACGTGTCCTCTCAATAGCTTCCTCTCCAACCGTTGATCCCTCTAGGTACACTGATGTCATGCTTACCGTCAGTGCTTGACTGCATCTTACGACCCCCACGGGTTGACAAGCGGCAGCGATTCCTCGCCTGTTTGTTCCAGTGTAGCCTCTCCTTCTTCCTCTTCAGCTGGTAAGCTTCCCCATTCACCTTCGCTCGCTGTGCATCTTACGCGTACAGGCAAGTCCACGAGAAGGCAATACTCCTCCCGCTCCTACCAGCGATGCTTCTTGTGGCCGATCGCCCCCTGTTCAGCGTGTCTCTTGGGATGCTATCAACACTGAGTTTATGGAGGCTCATGGAGAAGGACAACCTTCAGGTGACCTTCGCAGATTTATTCACCACTCAGGCTCTACTTATGATATGAGGAATGCTAGTGAATAAGTCATCTCGTTATTTGCATCGCGGGAGGCACAGCCGCCTTATAGAATCAACGCGAAGTTCACGCCGCATACACGACGCTTGATGGAGCGAGTTGATAACACGGAGACTCCGTGACGGAGTTGACTGAACGCAAAGCCCGAATGTACCGCCAAAGCGGGCTGTAGACGGTGGAAGGTAGACGAGTCGATGCCGAACCGGTGACTGGTCCTAGTCGCCATGACGGCATATGCTGGACGGGGTGTCGAACGCCTCGAGAAGGCTGAAAGCAGCGTTCGACCCGTGACTTTGAATCGAGTTGGGGGTATCTTCTGCTCTCACGATGAGCGTCTGACGGCTCACCAAACGTTCATCGTCGTTGTAGGTCGCAACCATTCAGCTTGCCCTCATCTCCCTCATCATCTACGCCTACACACTCCGCTCACTGAAGGCTTCCAGCAGCGTCTCCCAAGACAGCATATTTTTTGTTATGGTCGCTGCTATCCTATTCCTAGTAAGCCACATTCCATGATTCCTGCTGTTGTCAACACTATCTTTCAGGGAAGCACTTTGATAGCAGCGAGCTGGATAATTCCACCTCCCGCTCGATACCCTTTCCTGTATCCCTTACTTATCAATTCAGTCTGTGCTTTGGGCTTCCTCATAGCACAAGGGAAGGTAAAGCCTGACAGTGATGAGAGGACGAAAGGGAAGATCGTGCGCTTACCCCGGTTTCTGCCTCGGGTGACGCGTGGCTTATGTCACGTCTTAGTGACAGCGCCGCCGTGACACGAAGCGGCTATGCCATAATGTCGTATTCGATTGCCCTCAGATGCTCCTCATCCAGCTTGCCCTTCCTTGAGTGTGGCCTTCATCTCTGGACTATTGCTGTGTAACAATCGAAGGTCTTGAGTTTTTGGGATAGTGCTCTGATGCAGGGCTATCCCCGGTACCTAATGCTAGCTGTCGCCATGACAGTGAAACAGCTGACTCGGTCGGGCTGATGTCTGTTCGGTGTCCGAATCGGATTCTCGTCTCGCATCATCAATCTAACTGAATAAAGCATGGGCAGGAGACCTTTGAGCCCCGAGAGTTCCTTTGTGCTCATCAAGCGGAGCGAGACGTATAAGTCCTGCACTTGTTTCTAGTTATCTCCATCATGGCCATAACTCTGGTCCACGACCGCTGTGACTCGGATTGTTGCCTTGCCCTCCCACTTCAGCTGGCAACGCTCATCGCGAAGGATTCCCTTCCTGAACTTCTCACGGGAGTCTGGTCTTACGCTAGAAGCACAGCACCGCACAAGCTGAGACTTCTGTCGAGCTTCACTGGTCCTGGCAGCATCCGCTCCCTCTCTGCGGCAGGGAGATCATGCTTGTTGAGTACCGCCAGGAAACTCTCCTCAACAGGAGTCACCTTCGAGAACGCTCTTTTCCGTCACAGCGGTTCCGGAGTGTCTGCCGGTGTTGACGTTGGCCACGATGATTGTATATATTGCTACGACGGCCAAGTTCTGTATCGGGTCGATCGTGCTTCCTCACGGATAGCGAGGATTCGCGTGGCCGACGGAGTAATCCTGAGACCACTTCCCTTGCCGTTCGGTCCCTCGGAAGACTTCGTGTTCAAAGTTTATGCCTCCAATGGCAGTATCTTCGTCTTGACCATGGGTACTGGGACTGTTCATCGTTATTCTCCCGAGACTGCCGAGTGGGTCAATCAACTCGAAGTCGAAGGGCGGCTCTCGTCATTCGACGTCCGTGCTAGAAAGGACCTTGAGGCTGGTCATGATTTTGTATATGTTTCTGATGACCAGGAGATCATCTATACTGCACCCGACGGCACCGTGTCCAGCACGAGCGTTCCGGGCGCTCGGCTTTGCCGTCTGGTCCCTGACATTCCTGGCACAGCGTGCGTCGTTTGCACTGAAGACTCCGGTGATTCGATCTTATTGGTAGACCTCTGCGCTCAAAAGGTGCTCTGTCGCCTGGCCCACGTCAACGCTAGGGTGAGCTTCATGTGCCTCACTGACGACTGGCGTCTTCTTCTCGGCCACAACGGTGACGGAAATCACGAAGTCTCCATCCTCGAACTACTATAACCCTCCTTCGATGGCTCTGCCGTATCATCAAACCCTCTGTACTATCAGTTTCATCCCCTCCGTCCTCCGGTTGTCGGTCAGTGGTTCACGAAATGCGAACTATGATCCTGCATCTACTAAATCCACTTCGCTGTCAACAGTAAAGCAGAGACGTCTGTACTTGCGAGGGATATGTCCTCTATGCAGTCTCCTGACCGAATGCTGCACTGCGCTTCCTGCTAGTATCACAACATATCATCATATCCCCGTCAGGCGCAGTAGCCTTTCTCAATCGACGGTTTTACTTTCTGGTATGAGTGTTTAGTTGCAACGCTAGTGGATGTATTACGGGCTTCCCCACTGGATACTCAACAGTATTCAATTCGAAGCACACATTCATTGACGCATGGACGTGAATTCCAAGAGGCATCCTCGTCACTCACTCTTCTTCTTACTACTCTTAGTGAAGAGCCCCAGGAACAAAAGCAGCACCACTGCCTTCACGAAGCGTAAAAGAATCTCATATTTAGCTTCGTGGGTGACGTCCTTACCGCAAACCCAATACCACTCAGATTCATCCGCCGGATAGGTCTCGAGACATTCCAGAGTGAAAGACACATCTTCATCGACTTTAACAGGGCACAGATACCGCTCGCGCTTGATGGTACCCCAGCCGACCACTTCCATCTCTCCACGACAATCACGATTAGCGAAAGGTTGACCGTAGGAGTACCGGAGATTGCTGCCTGCGGTGTCGTGAAGGGTCGTCCACACAGCGGCCATCAGGAACACATAGAGCCACGCGAGGCCAAGAGTGCTCATCGTAGCTGGCTTGTTATGCCGCAAAATCGCCAAGAGAGCGACGATAGATGCGGAGACGACGATGTAGGTTGCCAGCTGCGCTTGGCCGTACAACTCGTCCAATGGATGAAATAACAGCACAAATGGTATAACGAATAATACAGGCATCACGAAGATCGAGCTAAATATGAAGAGGAGCGGTGTACGATACCTTGTGAAGGCATAGACCAGACCAAGAGAGGCAATCTGAGCGTAGATCCAGAAGCCAGAAGACAGAGGAACCTGCAGAAGGGAAGAAACATAGACGTTGGGTTATTGGAGACGTAGGGGTTCACAAGCTTACACCAGCCCTGCGAGAGAGATACGCAGGGTCCCCCTCGTGCCAGGTCCACCAGAGAAAATAAGTGCCAGTTGCGTCCAGCAGCTCATAGAGGACATGCCCGATAAGACCTGGAACAGTGGTTATCAGGCGAACGACGATGCCCCGCTGATCGTTTGATAGGTACTGTGACAGCACTATTGTCTTGGCAGTCCCAAGAGTCCATGGTTAGAACAGGCCCTCTTTGGTGCAATATCATCGAAGATCGCAGAGGCTTCCCCTCACCTGCTATGAGACCGAAGCCGATCTTGCTCAGGAAGGTCTCAGATCGCGAAGTCGAGAAGGAGAATGCAAGCTGGAGGGACATATACTGAAGGGCTCCGTAAAGTCCCAGAAGGGGGTATCTGAATCCTGCACTATGGCCCATCGACCAGGGGCAAAGTAGAGGCATGACTTTACAGCGCGACTATCCTCCCCGTGAGGACGATGCATGCTTGACTGTGTAGAGCATTGTCAATCTGAGAACAGTTGTCGTTCGAGCCAGGTACGAGCGAGCCTCTGCGTTTACTTGAGGATGGAGTGATGTGAAGAACTCAACGGCGCTGCCACCGAGGAAGCACCCGATCCATAGGGTTACGGGGTTGCTGGGCTGGGACTCTGCAAAGTAAATCAAGTCCGTGGAAAAGTGTGTATGTGAGTTTATAGTCCAACGCCGGTTCCGGCTTAGTTAGACTCTTGCCGATGAGCTCAGTTGGGGACTCTCTGCAGCGTTGACATGCAGTGCAATTAGACAGTTCATCAGAAAAGCGTGGAAAAGTGAGCACGGAAGGCGGGCTTCATCCCTTCGTCAACGAGCCCACTTCTGTTGACACAAGCGTGAGCGAATGTGAGTATGCCGAGGATGTAGAAGAGAGCCTCACCGGCGACGAAGCAAGGATTCAACCTGTACAGTAAATAGCAGCAGAAAACTAAGCATGAACTTACTTCCACATCTCTAAGGGGTTGTATACCGTGAGGGCCCACGTATCGATGAGCGGGTCCGGCAGATTGACACTCCCTCCACTAGCAAGAACAGTCGCGGTCATGAGACCTTGTAAGGCAGTTGCTAGTGTCAGACGAAACGCCGAAGATGGTACCGCTGGGTGACTGACTCGAACGCAAGATAGGGAGAGGTAGGCGAGAAAGCCCCGTGCACTATGTTCAGTCTTCCACGGTTGGACTCCCACCCAGTGATAATGATTATTATAATCGTTAACAAAGTAGGTTATCTAAGCATCTAAGACTCCTCCTGTAGGACGATCTGAGACGGCCTCCTCAAGAACTCCATGCCCCGGCCAATATCGTTACGCAGTTTATCCAGGGTCTCAGGTAGCCTGGATTGCTCGAAGGGAGAGAGACTCAGCGAGTGGATCTTGGACACCCCCTCGGGACCGAAGTCACAGTAGTGGGCGAAGTAGTTCACACCTTCATACGGCTCGTTGATGTAGGCAGCAGCCTTCGCTGGTTTGCCTTTCATGCCCTGAATCAGGATACCAGCGAATCTGTTTGCAGCATAAGCCATCGAAAGTGTAGCTGAGCCCGCTCCCGCGAGAGCATCAACGACCTCAGTGACAGCGTTCTGGACATGATCATCTAGCTTAGCAATGGTAGCATCATCAAGTTGGACATACGGAGTGGCGTGGGAGAAGACGGGTAAAATGGCACAGCCACCGTGACCACCGATCACAGGCACATCAACCTTCTCCACATCTTGGTTAGTAGCCTCAGCATAGAAGGTTCTAGCACGAGTGACGTCCAAGCTCATGAGACCCATAATCTTTCTCTTGTCGAAGACACCTACTTGCTTGTAAACCTCACAAGTGATTGGCACCAGCGCGGTCTCAGGGTTGGACATGATGCACACTAGAGCAGTCGGAGCGTGCTTTGCGAACTTGAAGGAAAGATCTCTCATAATCCTGGCGTTCACGTTGAAGAGATCGTCTCTGGTCATGCCTGGCTTCTGGGCGATGCCGGCAGTGACGATGATCATATGAGCACCATCAAGGCAATCAGCGATCTCGTCGAACCCCTGGTAGCCTGTAACCTTGGCAGGGGTGTTGATGTGGGAGAGATCGGCCACTACACCGGGGACGGGGAAGTGCGCACCGGGCACATCATATAGAGCGACTTCGTCGATCTCAGGGTTCATCTTCAATAGAAGGGCCAACGGTCTCCCAATACCACCGGAGGCGCCGATCAGACAGACTTTCATCGTTCGTCGAAATGAGAATGAACTCCTGAGAAATATCGGTCATGAGTTCCCGCGCAGCCACATATTAGCTGAGTTCAAGGCTCTCGCTCGCCTTCACCGAACAAGGTCTAAATGGAAACCGAAAATTCCATCCAGGGAACCTTACCGCTCAGGGACAGAAACCGGACTCTTCGCCCACTTGAACCAGACAGATCGACGAACGTCCCATCCACCAACGGCTAGAATATCAAGGTGACCAAAGCAAAAATAGTAGCCGACATCGATCGCTTGCGTGCAAAAGTCCTTCGAGCATGCGTGCAATGCTTTCGTTTTCAAAGTTTGAAAATACACTGCCCTGCTACTTTTCTCCCAACCGGATTTAGCACATAACCCAACAGCGTTGCTGAATCACAATGAAAGGTCACTCAACCTTATCGTTAATGCGGGCCTTAGGCCACTTCATCATTAATCACATACATACAACAGTGTGCACATAGCGATATAAAACTAGAGGAAAGGAGGAACAACAGTAACAGCAGGAGTATAGGCTACAAGAGAACTAAACCTAAAGCCTACCTCTTTAAAATAACATCATCTACTGACTGTCAACACTCTTCATGAAATCAAGTCCTCTCTTAACATCTTCACGGAGTTTTTCGAGAGTTTCCACCATCCTCTTCTGCTCGTGGGGGGTTAAATCCACGAGCTTCTCAACCTTCTCAACACCCTCAGGTCCAAAAGTGCAGATATGAGCGAAGAACTGTACGTCCTCATAAGGCTCGTTGACGTAAGCACAGGCTGTATGGCTCTCGCCCTTCAAACCGCGGATAACTATACCCGCAAACTGGGCAGCTGAGTAAGCCATAGACAGGCTAGCCGACCCAGCACCAGCCAGTGCGTCAACAACCTCAGTAACTGCATTTTGAACATGATCATCAAGCTTCTCGATGGTCTCATCATCAAGTTTGACATAAGGAGTTGCTTTAGAGAAGAGAGGGAGGATAGCACAACCACCATGACCACCGACAACAGGAACGTCGACCTCTTCCACGTCCATACCAGTGGCTTCAGCATAGAAAGTCCTAGCACGAGTCACATCCAGGGCAGTGATACCTACGAGCTTTCGCGGGTCGTATACACCGGCCTTCTTGTACACCTCAGCGGTGATGGGGACAAGCGCGGTCTCGGGGTTCGACAAGATGCAGACAACAGCCTTGGGAGCATACTTGGCGAAAGCAGTAGCCAAACCACGCATGATACCAGCATTGACGTTGAAGAGGTCATCTCTGGACATACCAGGCTTCTGAGCGATACCGGCAGTGCACACGATAACTTTGGAACCGGTGAGCGCGGCTTCGAGCTCAGTAGGGCCAGCATACCCCTTGACCTTCGCAGGGGAGTTGATGTGAGATGAATCGGCAGCAACACCACCAACAGGAACACGAGCTTGCTTGACATCGTACAAGGCCAGCTCGGTGATCATAGGGTTCATCTTCAACAACATGGAAAGAGGCATGCCGATGGCACCGGAAGCACCAACGAGAGTGACCTTCATGCTGCTAGTAGTCGGGGTAGTAGAACTCATAAGAAGTGGAAAATAATAATTGGAATCAAAGTAACTGAGAAGAGACTCATTCCTTCGCCACCAATATCTAGAGCAAGCAAGAAGGGCCCACCGATCAGGAGAGAAGAACAACGGAGTCACAAGGCGATGGAGCACAGACCGTGCCACAGCGCGGCGCTACGCCTAAGCTTTGTGCTAGCGTCGATTCGACTGCTTTGTGCCACCGTGTCGGCAACAACAACGGCCGCGGTTGCTCAGCGAACCGTCCGTTGGTAAGATGTGATCTTCAGTTCTGAAATAAGGGGCCCACGACCTCATCGTCACTGCCTGAGACAGTATCAAAGGGCACGTCAAGAGACATAGCTTAGGCCGCTGCATCACAGGAATTTTGCACGCATGCGCAAAAACACAAAGCACCCATGTTCGATCCGCGGTGAGAACATCTCAGGAGCGGTTCATGGAGTTTTCATATCGACACGAACTTCTTTCCTGAACGCGCTGAAGCCCTTGATCAGCAAGGCCACCGAAGGATCTTCTGTGAGCTCAGCGTCTATCCGCAATATTTCCAGGGACGGCAGTAAACCTTCAGTGGCGAGAGCCGAGAGGACCTTCTGAAGGCCTCTTACAGTGACTCCGGAACCTGAGAGTGAGTAGGGCACGGATGTGACGTAGCCCAACGAGTCGAAAAAAGCCGGGCCGTTCGCAAAATGAGCGTCCCAAAGATGACGAGCAAAGGGGCAGCGGCTACCAGAAGCTCACCTCTGAGATCCAGCTCCACGACGATCGGTGGAACCGCGTCCTGTGCCACACCCAGTGCCTGCGAGAATGAATGGTGCACTAAAAGGAGCTAGACCATCATCTACGAGGAGAGCTCAAGGCGGCTTACTTGTGATGGCGCTCCTGCTGCAGGCATGGTCCGAAGTGCGGATAGTAGAGCACCAACAGCAGAGTCCGAGCTCAAGGCTTCCGGGCCGAAACCGCAGAGACGGGCTTGGTTGCAGCCATCGGCTGTTGCGGCGATAAGGTCACCGATATTGAACTGAGTACGAAGTCCTTGAACATCATGGGTTCGGAGATCGCTTAGGCTCCCATCAGACTTCTTCGTGGCCGCACGAGGGGTCGCCCTCCTCGGTCGTTCCACTCTCCCCATTCAAGCCATTGCCTGCCGACGATGCATGCACTTCATCGATTCGCCTGATGACGCCGTTGACCGGCTTGGGACGGTCTTGCGCAGCCGTGACGCGAGCCTCGTACGCTTCAACCTCGCTTCTTAGCTCTTGGATCTGATAAGCAGCTCAGTGGTCCCATGGGCTGGCAACGCCACTCGGGTGTCCCTCAACTCATCGCCACCAACGATAATTCCACCGTGAGTTACTCCATGGACGCTACTGCATCGTATGGAGTGCAGTCTAGGATGCTGCGACCAGGGCTCCCCGGCTATCACTCGTCGCTGATAGCCTGGGGCTTTCCTATCGAAGTCCTCTGGGCAGACGTAGCCCGCTTCCGTATCGTTGCACAGTTGTACCACGATCGAGATGAACCTGCATGGCCGCAACTAGCAGTCATCCCACGCGCGCGTCGCTGGCCGCTAGATTGGATTAGCGAGCGTAGAGGCTCCGCAGCAGACCCGTACGAGGGATGCCTCTCCTGGATCTCACTTGGAGCACTGTCGACTCAGCTCCGGCTCCACCTTGACGCCGCCCGGACGGTTGAGTATGTTCTGCAGGCTGTAGGCCTCGTCGAGGAGCAATCGAACCTGTGCGCATACGAGGCCACTCCATCAGCAATCACTTGAACTGGTGAAGATGCCTGACCAGCTCACCGGAGTTTTATCTGCGCTCCGATTGGGTCCCGTACCTCCACCTTGGACCAACCTCAGAGCCTCTTCAAGATCACTCTGGGATATGTTATCTGGTATCATACTACAAACCAAAACTCTGACTCCGTAGCAACGCTAGGCCGTCTACTCTGGACCACCCTCGCGAGAACTTTGTGGCCACTCTACGAGAGCTGTCATCCATGACTGTCGTCAGACCACTGTATGGCGCCCTATTGAGGCTCTTTCAGTATAACGTTTCATCGTGTTCGACGAGTGCCTACCACGATTCCGCAGACACGCCCGCGCCAGAAGTGACAGACTTTTGAGGACGCAACAAGACCGATTATCAAATTTATGAAACGATGCAAGTGCTGTGGTACTAACACGAATCTTCACACAGTTCCAGTGTCTTTCGAACGAGCTCCTTCATACTAACAGCCACGGCATCATCGCTGTCACTTGCAATCTTGCAATTCCTCAACGTCTCTATAAGATCCTCACCTCCATCCACCCCTGATGCGATGATGGCCTGTGCGGCAGTAGCGGCTCGGTATCGAACGCCAATGTCCTCGTGTTCGTCCGTGATCATCCGCGAGAGCGAAGGCATCGTCATGCCATTACGCACGGCCATGCGCGCAATGGGGAAGTCCCGCTCCTCGTCGTCTTCCATCAACAACGTCGCCAGGGCCCCAGTTGCAGCAATTCGAATCCTCAGGGGCTCTGCGGAGGCCAGGGCGGTCAAGACCTTGAAGTCCTCCTGCGCGCTGCCAGTCGAGGCCGAAAACCACTGTTGCACCTTTTCTGTTGAGCTGAGGTTACACAAGACCTCCACGCCAACAGTCTTTACCCGCTCGTTCGAGCTGAATGCCAACTCCCTCACGATACCCCACGCTCCCTTGTTCGCGACAAAGGCCCGTAAATCTGGCACCGCACCCGTGAGTCTCGTCAGGGCGAGAGCCGCCTCAAATTCTTCCAACTCGTTTGTAGCTGCTGGTATCTGCTTCAAGCAGGCGTCAGCGATGGTGGTGCACTGGGCGTAAGTCAAAGAGCGAGGATCAACTGATGCTCCGATCTGACAGGCGGCCTGCCGGCACAACAGTGCAGTGTCTCCGAAGCCGTCACTCTCGGGCGCGTCCATACCCTTGAGAAGGACGCTCAATCCCAGTTGAGCTACCATACTCCGATTGCCCTGCTCAATGCAGAGGAGGGCGAGCCCGACGGAGCACTTGCCTCTTGCTAGCGCTTTCACGCCATCCCTGGACCCCACCGCTCGCCGGAATGGTCTCACCCGTTCTGGGTCGCCGAACTGGATAACCATAGGGGCCCCCTTGACCTTCTTAAGGGCGGTCTGCAAGGCCCGTAGGCTCTTCTGAGATAAACCTTCGGCGCTGGCAGCCCTATCCAAGGGATGCTCATTCTCGCTACGCAGAAGGAAACCCGCCAGCCATCGGTATTCGACACAGTCCAAGCCTAATAGAACTATACGCTCAGCCAAATGTGAGTCGTAAACATCCTCGAGAAAGCTCGGACTGGACAAGCCTTCCTGCGCGAGGAGGGCGCGTGCACACAGTAGGAGCCCCTTCTTCTGGGTGGAGGGGCTAGGACTGGCCAACCACTCCTCGATGGTGTGTCCTATCGCGCCACGGTCCGACTTCAGTGTGGCATCGATATCGTCTGCTTCAGCCCTGGTAGACTTGATTCCACTCACGATATCACCCCACTCCACATCATTTTTATCTGAATGATAAACGACAGTCGAAAGGGTTGCCGCAGCCACAGCGGCACAGGCTAGACCAGGGCTTGCCGAGACGCAAGGAGCTCAGAGACGCTCCCGCGATACCCAAGAAGGTCGTTTTCAAGCTGACCAGGACCAACTACTCACCTAGCAAAGAGTCCTGCAGCGTCGCCTTCATTCCTCCTAGCGCTGCGTCCACGTCTTCCTCCAAGCGTTTGCTGTCCTGAAACAATCGTTTTTCTACGCTTAGTGCGGCCAGAATCAATAGCGTTAAGCTCGGTATAACGGTGCGGAGCTTAGTTCGCCGATCGAGTCTTCGACAACCCTCTGCCGCACTCACTTCTTTCTTTGTCTGCTGAAGGGGCCCTCAAAGAGAGAAAGTAGTCTCTTAGAGCTGTTCGGAGATGCTCCTCGTTCCCTTTGGTAGGGGCATTTGATTCCCGTAGTTCGTCTACCATTCAAAAACAACCTCTAAAAAGCAGTAATGCAAAGTGGCACCTCTACTGAAGGAACTCATAGTCAACTGGGCACTCAGCTGGGGTAAATCGGCTCAGCCCGTGACCCGGTCACAGACCTAATGATATTCATCGGTCCTATAGTGTAGCGGTTAGCACTCTGGACTTTGAATCCAGCGACTCGGGTTCGAATCCCGATAGGACCTTTTTCGGATTGTACATAGACTAACAACCCAAAGTTGCCCGGTACACCACACCGCAGGCTATTTCTGATATGCCAAACATCCGGGATATTTATGCCAAACCGCAAGTACTAGCTGGGAATCTTCCGACAGCATACCTGGCGTAGTTGAGCATTCTATCTGGCGTTGAACGTATTATTGGCGAGAAATCCACCTGGAGGAACTGTCCCCTGGCGCTCTCCTACGGCGTCCCGTAGCATTCCTTCAGCGAACTATAGTCGATGCACATGGAAGCCCCATGCACGACCTATCCATCACTCATCCCAACTCAACATCACTAATTGACGGACGACCGACCACTCGAACAGTCAGTTCATGCATGGACCACGACAGAAGCACAGTGACATGTTGGTAAGCGGGACAGAGCTCCCTAATAGCTGACGGCAGTAAAGAGGGATAACTCAGCCAACACCCCAAACCCGGTCTTTGCATATGAGGAGGGAACGGAAGTTAAGGCGACCCCTAATCGGTGGCTTTCCAAACTTAGTTGTTGAAGGATTACGAACCTGCAGCGACCGTCTCCACTACGCCCAATAGACCAGCAATTACATCAGCTAGGCGACTTTCCTTCAACCACCCCGTCCCCGGCAAGGATCTTTCACCTCCCTCTTTCGATCCGCACTCGGCAGGGTAGTCGCCGAAAGGCTGAACAAGAATACTAGATCGCTCGAGCGACGAAGACGACAACAGATTCACCTTGCTGCTCTTCACTGCAATGCAGGTACGCACATCCTCTGGCCGGTACTGCCCGGGACCAGGCAACCGCGCCGACTCTCTAAGACTGGGAGAACTCCTCGTCCCCACTGCTACGGCAAATCGATCCGCTCGTCCAAATGAGTGGGCCTTGGAACCTTCCTTAACTGGAGTAGAAGAGAAGTCAGCACGAGAGTACCACAACACACAGAACATAGAATGCGTGCATCCGCAGCTCTTCCGCACAGATGGGAAATTCGTGAATTGGAAAACCCATATACACCAATACGTCAGGGGAAAACCTCCCTCACCCTAGACAGGCAAGTGACTGATCCAGATACTACCGATGTCCCTCCATAAAGGCGGTCCCGGCCCGCTACCGGCACGGCCTTTGTTCTCCTCCTCACATCCGGGACGTTTGACTCTAAAATACGCTCGTAGGCCCAGCGAACGTTCAGCCCCCCGGCCTTACTTATCGTATGCTCGATGCCCTACTGAGAAGGACTTGCGCTGCCTCATTGGGATCGATTGCTGATTCTCCAACGTCGCCATACTGACAATCGGAGGCCGCGTGCAGAAATACTGAAACACAGCCCCCACTGCTACCTGTCCAGGGCCCACCTCAAGCCCATTCGCCGGCCCCTTACTAAATCGTTTGCCGGATGAAAATACCACCGACGACCGAGGCTTCAAAGGCTACATTGCCATCGACGTACTTATCCCGCGTATCAACATAGCCCGGCCCAGGACTCTCTCTATCTCCTACTCCCAACTGAGTCGACAAGTCAGGCCTCTGGGACAGCGCAAAGGAGATGGCCTTGTCACGACGAAGGCTACCACCGCTCGCACTCGTAAGTGCCGACCCCCGGCGCATCCAGGCCCTTAACAGCCTTCGAATGTACTTTAGTGATATACACGCGGGACCATGACCGCTCATTCTTAGCCAAGATGGGCACCGAGGGCTCATTGCGCCAGTGAGAACGAACTTGGGGACAGCCGACCGAGTCCAGCGGAACATCATACGCACCCGGGCCAGGCACTGATGCTCCGGGCTCCTCGATACCCTGCCCGGCGTCGATATACCTGAGGGTGGTGCAGCAACGTAGATTGTACGACGATCGATGCAAAGAATGCTCCCTTGCTCGCCCATGCAACGCTTCCGACCCGCTCTCCACTTTACTACGTTGCAAACACGCTCGGCCTGTCGTACAATGCCGTTAGGTGAACAGGTGCCGGCGCTAAGGGTGGTATAACCGATCGGACCACGGCCTCCTCTTGCTTCGCCGCGCCCTTCCCTCCTGCGGGCCCACCGCCGCTAGCGTCAACCATAAACAAGAGATACAGAACTGCCCCAAATGATTAGCTGCGGTACTACGAAAGACCGTACGGAAAACGCTACCCGCTGTGACAAAGTTGGAAACGATTCTTTTGATCGGCGCGGTGGGCCAAAACACATGAAACATGTGAGAGTAAACCAAGTAGGTCCACGTCAAAATGCAGTGAACAAGTAACAAACTAAAATTCCCTCGACGACCTCAAGGCGACGCCGTCGAAGATGAAGTGCCGTCAGTGAGCTGCGCCTCGTCATTAACGGCGATCTCACGAGCCTCTTTGCTAGGAGCTGAAGATGCTGCCGCTTCTCGCTTCCTACAGGCTTCTCGCAGGGCTTCCGTCATATGTCCAGCTAGACTGTGAATGGCCTTCCTGTTGATTCGTCCCCATTTCAGCAAGTCCGCTGTGATAAAGTACTTCTCTCGAACCTCACAGATGTATTTAACTATCTCGCTTCTTTTCAACTTATCCTTCTCCTTCTCAAGGGCATCACTGCACTGCAAGCAGTGGTCCAACCACTCGAGTGGCAGACGACGATATGGCAAAGAGTCTTCTACCGACAATCCCTGATAGACATCCGTCTTGAAGCGACTGAGACAGGCACAATGACAGCAAAGTGATCATCAGACCCTACCTGATGAAGCGCTGCATCGCGAAGTGGACGGGATATTTACCAACGATAACCTGGGCGACGTATTCAAAGGCTAGTCCAAGGCTGACGTGATCAGCCCCTTTGATGGTCATAAGACGGCCATAGTACTGCTCCTCAATGATCTGGTCATCGAAAATACCATCAGCAATGCAGTCCTTCTCTGAACAAACGAGAGAACAACTGTACAGTAGGTGATACCACACCACAACCAATTTTACCCAATTTGATGCGAGTGCTGGAGTCCTGTTCGATGGTCCGCAACACACAACCCTTTGGGCCAAGCAGAGCTGCTTGGACAAAACCCGGTACGACAAGAGACTGACCGAATGAGCGAACACGGGTCGAGCTAGCCCCAAAATCTGAAATATTACAATCTCCTTCGAGTATGTGTTTTCCACTGCGGAATCCTTCAGCGTCAGGCGACCACTAGTGATAATATCTTCAATCAAAGACGCGCACTTATCAACTGCGGGCTGCGTGTCTGACGGTGAAAGGAATAGCAGCACCTCAAGCACTACCACTGACCTCCTATGACGGACAAGGTCATGAATCCAGGTTGACCATCGATGTCTCGGCTCTCTATCTTACAGGAAGTGGACGACTCAAGACGCTTTATAGTAGCACCGCCACAGCCGATGACCTGCAAAAAAGGCAACGATAATAGCAGCACCAAAAAATACTGGTATGACCATTCCAATCAGGTCTTCATGGCACACAACCTGACGGATGATGCTAGTCGGCCGGTGAGGCTCCTCGAAGGACTCTACGAGCAACAGACGAGAATCGGCGTCATAGCGAAGGGCGAGGGATGATTCACCAGCAGCATCTCCCATCTCGGCTATGATCTGCTCCTGGGCTAAGGCTCCAAGGCCACGCGGATTCCCATACCGGTCAAGACGGGGTTTGCAGGGTGCTTGCACCAAGCCTAAAGATATAATCGAGCGTTACCTGACCCATAAACCCACCCTTGGCAGCAGCAAGAGCGGCGGCAGCCGCAGCGGTTATTGAAGAAGCACGCTGCCGCTTGGGGGCGTTGGTGAGATCAGAGACGCCATCTACTCGACTACGCTTCCGTTGGCCTTGAGAGCACTGCCAAGGAGAGCTATAGTGACGAGGCGACTCAAAAGAGGGCATGCAAAGAGTGAACTCAGATGGGACGAGTCATTATGGCATCGGCATCATCTGCTACGTTCGACGAGTCGCTCCGGAATCGGTCCGACTCAAAGGAATCATTGAGCGTTTCACACGGGCGCGCGCGACTAATTTCGAGGCGCGTGACTCGCGACGAAGCATCTTCCAATTCTTCTGTAACGCTAAGATGGTGTTCAACTTTTCTAACCCAGTTGCTCATCGGCAGCCGTGACAAATACACTGGTGGTGTCTTCACCCTACCCCGGTGCCTTGGCGTACCTTTTACCCCTTCGAGACCGACCGATGCGGCAGAGCCCATTCGAACCTCTCGAGTGAAGTCCCGCTGTGAATGGTTTTGGACAGAGTCCTTCGTCATCTGCTACTTACGCGATCATTACGGCCTCTTCGCCTTCCCTCAAGGCTTTTGGGATGAACGTGATCCGCGAGAAAAGGCGCTGGCCCGCCGCTCGAGGCTGCTTTACCTGCTCACCCACGACTTCACACCTCCCTCAGACGACTCGCTTTTCATGGAAGATGTGGACAACGACGCGATTCTCAGTTTCCTGGCGGGTCGCGGGTTCATCTACTTAGAGGCGATCGAGGCGGATGGTACCATATGCTCCTTCGGCGTCTACCTCTTGTCAGCATGGAGGGCGTACCGGGCGAAGATGGCAATGCTTGGTAGATTCCGTGACTCAGCTCGCAGCTTCTTCTGCAAGGCCTCCTTCCTGACACCTCTAGCGATGGTTAAGGCGTTCTCGAGGACATTCAATAAAACGCCGTAGAAGTACTATTGCCAATTCAGCACGGATTTTATGATTTCAGTGCATTCGAGTGCATGCCCCCTGCGGATTCGTATTGCGAACTCCTCCTTCAAGTAGTAACATTAGCTCAGTAGGTGGCAGCACTTGTCGAGCCTTCATGAGGTCGAGAGTACAATTCTCGGTCTTGGCTTTTGACATTTATAACGATTATTCGATCCCGTCTGTTGTCTCTTCTCATCGCATGCTGTGTGAAGCCGAGTCTTCACTACCTCTCTTGCTTCGCGTTACAAAGTTGGCCAATCCTAACGCCCCCCCCGGCGGCCTCGGGGTCTCATATGCCACCCTTGCGCCACGTAAGAGCGGAGAGTTGACACCTTGATAGAAGCTAGGGTATGGACTTTTGATGTTGTTGAAGTGTTCGGCCTTCCCTTGTTCGGGGCAGATTGTTATGATTGCTGCCTCGATGAGTTGGCAATGGCGGTCCTTTGCGACCAAAAGGAGTGCCAGACCTCGACAGAGGGTGTTCGACATGAAGGTCAGCAAGAATGCCCCTACAAAGGTAATGAGTCCGCTTTCACGGTGGCTTGTGAATACAGTTGAGGGGGCTAATGCGGCGAAGTAGTATGCAGTTGCTTCGCCCTTGAACGTCTCTCGAAAGAGTGTTATTGCAGGCCCGATGTGCTTATCGAGCGATAGAGGAGGAGTTCCGAGCCCTCAGGCTAGACCGTAAGCTTAAGAACGAAAACCGGCCATTCGGATCTACTGGCAAGCGATTCGCATTTTGAACAGCATGGCACCGTTTCTGGATGCTTCAGGAGGGTTGTTGTTCCGTGGCAAAGAGACATTTTACCTCAGTAGACTTCCTTGTATGACATCGCCGCTGCTGGGGCCGCATCATCACTCGTCGTCGTGTCGGCCCTCCTCGAGAGATCCCCTTGCATTACCGTTATTGAAGGAGGAGGAAGAGGAAGACTTGGAGCGCGGTGGGACAGACCGGAGTGACGCTGGTAGTCCTGGGAGCTGTGTAGAGGTGGTGGCCGCCTGCATTGGCGCAGATTCGATTCCGTTGGTGAGTACGGTCTCGAGCGCCGTTGTGGAGACCACAAGGGAAGGGACACCAGAACCCTCAGCAATCAAGTGGCATTATCAAGAACGATCCTACTCGACTACATCTCCCTTCATGCCTGGCAGAGTGCCCAATCTACGCTCGGCGGCCATCAGGCAGAGCCTTGCGACCCAGGTAACGCTTCCGATCGAGTTGTATGTCCCATTTATGCATCCCGTTTGCACCCTTCGAGATGGTGTCGTAATCTAGAGGAGCGCTTGGCGAAACTGCAGGGCGGCAGGTGTTAGGCTTCACTGATGTGAACTAGGTGTTGATGTGTCCGCCATCTAGCGCTGCAAGGCTATTCTCGAGCCCTCTAGCTCGTCCAGCTGTCCTTTCCTGTGTAGCATCTGTCCGTCGATTACAGTGTATTCTTGGTAGCCAGCGAGTCCGGAGGGAGGCAGCCCTGAGGGAGGCAGGGCATCTCGACCGCATCTACGACACCAACAGACCTTCCCTCTCCCACTCCGGCCATGTTGCATCAGAAGTATCCTCGCTCAAGACCACGCCAATTCCCATCTGTGCTGCTGTGGAGGACTGCACTGAGTGAGCTGCGACATCGGGCGGAATTGTCGCTGAAGAGTTGGCTGATATTTCACTGAGCTATCCAGTGACTGGGCGGCCTGCGCGAAACAACAGGGCTCCGTTTGATGGCATGAGAATTTTGGGGGCTCTGAAAGGCCACAGGAATGGGCGCGTCTGTTTTATACTGAGGCTCGATATTGGCGTTGGAATGCTGAATGATGATGAGGCCCTCGTGGAGCTGGAAAACACTGGCCCAGCTCGTCTGAGGGTTGCCCAGGTTGGCGCTCATGGTCAGGACTGGGTCGAGTCAGCATGGCATCGAGAGAAGGAATTTGAAGCTGTTCGTGCAAGGGGATAGACGGAGCCTGATATCAGCTAGAGGCAATCTAAACGTGCATCGCCTCATACCCTACATCACTAAAGTAAAAACGATTTAAAAGTATAATGGCAGGTGCCGGGATCGAACCCGGGACGTTGGTAGATGCACTACTCCCAGTCAGGTTTACTTGAACTGGCTTTATGATACATTCCCGTCTATTATTCGTCTGAAATGGCACACAATCTTCTTCCTAGTTATTATCATGTAGGTTGGCGCCACCAGGATTCGAACCCGGGTCTTTTCCGTGACAGCCAGGGTGTCTCCCCTAGATATATCATCGTAATACTCCTATACGCCCCCGTCTGCTTTTGGTCATTCGATAGCAACTTCGTCTGCACTAAGGACGTACACGACCTCGGTGACTACTATTTCTTCGTAGTAAGTCCTCTCTCAGACGCCGCGCACGTCGTCAAATCGAACTGACACCACTTGTGCCTTCCTGCACGAGTGTCTGATCCGTCAGTAGAGCGGGAATGTCCGGAAGCTCTTGGCTCTTGGCCGTTCGTGTGAGATTAACTCTCGTGACGTCCACTTGTCAACGTCGGCTGCCTTAGCGCGGCTGCCCAGGTACAGACTCTATTCACAATCGGGTACGGCGGTAAGGAGCCTCTGTGCTTCGCTACTAACGTCGGTGTAACCATAATATCCATCCTTGGCCTGCTGCAGCACACCGCCCTTACTGGCATCGTTTTCGCCAAGTTCACGCTCGACAGTGAGTTCCCGCATCATAATAGCAGCCCCACACCAGCCAACCCACCGTCAGGCTCCCGTGATCTGGCATGTGCCTTCTCGACTCGCCTTTTCGCCATACCACCCGGCGAAGACTCCTTCACTGGTCTTGGCGGGTGAGCCACTGAGACTACCTATGTTCCCTCTAGATGCCCTCCCTGGCAGAATCGATAGTGATCGACTGCAGAGCGTGGCGGCGGACAGCGAGCATGTGAAACTGTGCTTCAGATTTGTTAATGTAGCGCTCGGGCCTTGTACTCATTATTGCGCCAGTGATTAAACGACAGGTGTTCCATCGTCACTTCTTCCACGTCTCTATGCGCCTCTTTTTGGTCGAGCACCACCCCGCTTCAGAGGACAACTGGAGCTGCCCGACAGTGCAGGTGACTGACCCTTCGCCAGCTGCAGGCAACTGCAGAGGCCCTCTCAGGAGCTTCACTACTTCGATACGTCCATACCGTTGGAGTTCATGAGCCTTCCTGTGGAAGTCTGCGCCTACATACCGATCGAGAGGCTGCCCTTGCTACACCAAGCAGATGTGTTAGACGATGACGACGAGGAGGGGGAGAGGGGACAGGAGGGGACCATGGAAGGTGGTCGTAGTGTTCCTCTGCCCCCGTGTCCATCACAACCGGGGCCGCTGTCAGACGGAGCTGTAGCGGGCACTCCTGGCGGCCGCAGTATCCTAGCTGCGGCGGTCAACAACTGCCCGGCGAGCACGTCTACAGTTGGTCAGCACTTTTGGGTCCGCCACTTCAGTGAACAGTAAGTCTTGCTGTATCCGTCTGCTAGAGTCAGACCGGCCTTCAGCTACAAAGTAGCACGGCAAGTGAGCGGAGCTCCGCCCCCACCACCGCCAACTATCCCAGCCCCCAACATATGGCCAAGCACCGTCACTCCACGCTCTGCAACTCATGGTGGTGACCCGATGACACCCCAGTAGGAGTACCTCATGGGAGGGCTGCTCCTCGATGATTCAATCGTCGGGTTGTCGTTTCCGTATTGATATGCTGTCGTATGCTTTCACTGCCATCGTATAGCTTGTCCGTGCTGCCGGGGACAGGTATCGGATCACCATCGGGAACTAGTCCATTCGGCGAAGAGTTTTTGATGCCTTAGGCGTGAGACTCCTCGACAGTCATACGCCGCATCATCAGCTCGATCATCATGCTTGAAGGAGGCAGCCAGCAGCTTCGAATTGGTCTGCACTCTCGAGTTCACCGATGCTACTACCGGTACTAGGGGCTATCCCGTCAAGGAGAAACTTGGTGGTCCTCAACATCGTCAGCAGGTCACGAGATCAGCGCCAAGAAGTCCTGGCCATTGACTGACGTCACGTGGCTCCCCCCTGGCACAGACATAAGCCTGTGCTGGATGAGTATAGTCCAGCGTGTCGGCAACACAGGAGTCTACAACGTGGATGTAGTTCCTTTGCTATACTGCCTCTACAGGCCCATCGCCAGACGTCATTATCATCAGGTGAGTAACTTGGACTCCATCGCTTCATACGACTACGAGTCTTCGGCGTCGGGGCAGTCGTCTAGAGAGGAAGGCTCATCAATATCCTACAGTCTCCAATCACCGAGGGATCCGGTACGATGCTCGCTTTATTGAGGTGTGGTTTGATGGTCGCACGAACTGCAGGTGGACTTCTCGACGCCGAGCCCCGCGTTCAATAGTGATACCTCACCAGTGAACCATGTACCACGGCCTACCGTCAGGTAGAAAAGCGCTGCCCGGGGATCGAACCCGGGACTAATCATTTTCAGTCGCGTGTGGAGTACGGCGGCTACGGCTGAGGCTGCCAAAGATGAGCAGCTTCCAGACTCGGCATGGAGCATTCGCCTGGGGACGTATCGAGTGGATTCCGACACCTCGCCTGAGAGGGAGAACGACAAGGGCTCCAAGAGGGAGGGCGGGAGGTCACTCCAAGTGCGGTCGTTGCCTCCGATTCTGATATCAGATTCCCGAGAGGGTCTGATGGGGTGGCTAATCGGTGGCTCAGCGCAGAGGACCCGAAAGTCCTCTTCGCGTCGAAGGCAGCGAACGATCTGTCACAGTCTAATGTCACAGCCGATGTCACCAGCCGCAGCGCCGCCACGGTATTGAGCACCGCCGGCTCGGCGTCGAAAGGCCAAAGATACATGAGGTCCAGGACGATGAGCAACATCGGCGACTTGGGCTCCCGCATCCCTCTGGGTATCAGACGGCAGTCGCAACGTCGAGCCTTTGGCGCTGGACTTGTCGATAGTCTGGATTGAACCTGCGCCCTTCATGAGTTTTTCCCTGTGTATTCACTGCCGAGTGTGTGGTTCGTCTACTTCTTTTGTGAGTGCTATCTTTCTGAGCTCATGGTCTCCCTAGACCAGTGGAGCTCGCGGTGTGTCTGATGACGATGATGATCAGAAGATACCCCTGATGCTGATCTTGGTTACTTTAACAGCACGTTCATGACTTCACGATATTTGATTCTCATCCGGTTCAAAGCCTTGTGTTATAGCCGAGTATCGGGCTCTGTCGCTCAAACCCCAAGGCACGGATGATGGTTTCCTATTCAAGTGCATTATGAGCCTGTAAGAAGGGAGATAATCACGCACTTTCAGAGTATGCCGCTTTGCCCGGGCGAGCGAGGACACCGATGAGGTAGCCACGCGACCTTTTCTTGGCTGAGTAGTCGTTTATAATCATATTGCCTTCATGCCTAGCAGCAACACGACCACCATCACTTCGACTAGCGAAGACGAGCTCCTGGTGAGCGTCAGCATCGGCCTTGATTTGTCACTGGCCATTGCTACTTGCAGGCTCCCTATGATGTTACCGAGCCGGTGGTCATCAACGAGGATGGCGACAATATCGAAATCCGAATTCATTTCAACGGAAGGCTCGTTGCCCTCCACAGGCGACCATCGGATGATGTGGACCAGGTGGGCTGCTCCTCCTCGGTCGTCTTCCCGTGGAGTACTGTCGGCGTAGGTGCTGAAGCGAATGCGGTTGAGCATGGAGAAGAGCTGGAGTAAGAAAAAGAAGCATCAGAAGGCATCCTGTCCAATGCAGGTAACAGCAGCTGGGGCGGTATGTATCACTATTACTGGAGGCTTTGAGAGGGATTAACGACATCTTTTGTGATCGGCAAGCGTCAAGCTCAGATTCATCTCAAGTTCATGGATGGGCAAGGGCATGCATTAGCCTCGTCTGATGAGCCTACTGGAGATGGAGCAGCAGAGTCTCTCTCGCTAGGCAGCATAGTAGCCAATACTAAGGCAGTCTCCGTGAACGAAGAGGTAGACCCTCCTAGGCGCTGCTCATTACTGATTACTGCCTCCATCTCCAGGTGTTCCCTGTGGCTCATAACATCCCCACCATCGAAGCCCTCTCCCTCAAGCTCTACACATTCGCCCATTACCCGGTGTTCCCCCAAGTGGAGTGCAGCAACGTCAGTCCCGATGATCTGGTCTATGAATACTACGACGATGATGGTGAACTGGTCCACGCAGGGAAGGTATTCTTCCCTAGCGACGACCTCATCGGCAAGAAGCTCAAGGTCGTGGCTTATCACAGTCAGTGGCCTCAGACATCCCGAAGGGAGTCACCTTATAGCCGTGCCGTACTTCCTTCCCCTAGCATCGGAACCTTCCGAGATCGTCGTCTACCCCGAGCCTTGGAGCCAACGGATCCAACTCATCTAAGAGTAGCAAGCTTCAACGTCCTCGGCCAGCGTCATATCCGAACTCCTCTGGAGCCCATATTCTATCATGTACGGGATTGCAAGGAGGTGGTCGACTTCGACTACCGAGCCCCATTGCTGATGCGAGAGCTGCTCGACGTGAAAGCAGACGTAGCAGCTTTCCAGGAGGCAGACACTAGGTTCATGGACGCAGCCGCCAGTGCTATGCCTGATTACACCTTCTGGTTGGCCGAAGACAAGGGTCGAGAAAGTGAAGGGAATAAAGGCAGACGTGGAGAAGGCTGTGGGCTCGCGTTCAGGAAGGACCGCTTCGAGGAGGTCGGTCGATCGATGCTTGAGCTCGGCAGTGATGGCCTGCTCGAGGAATTCACCTCGGAGGAAATCGCAACGTTGCAACAGCGATGGGCGGGCGTGGATATTTTTAAAGACGTTTTCGACAACCTCGGCATGGTGGCCCAGCTTTTGACACTGCGGGATAGAAGCACTTCCCAGCTGTATATTGTCGGAAACACACACCTGTACCACAGTCCAAAGGCACCTCATGTGAAGATACTCCAAACTCATATGATAATGAAGGCCCTGGAACGGCTCATGGCTGAGCACCCCCAAGCCATCCCCGTCTTCTGTGGTGACTTGAACTCTTCCTCTCCCGCAGAGGCGGTTGTGGACTACTTCACGACGGGCGACATTCCGGCTGACCATCGCGACTGGCGCAACGGTCCGTACTTTACATGGAGCAACCGCGAGTGTGAGGGCATTGATCGTTCAACGACCAAAGGCCCGCTCGGGATCCACTTGCACCACGGCGTCAAGTGTTTGGGGCATGTCCCGGAGGAGGGCTACACTAACGCTGTCTGTGGCTGGAAGGGCATCATCGACCACATCTTCTACGATCGTTATCATCTTCGTCCGCTCTGGAGTTTGCCCATTCTCTCTGATGCTGATGTTGAGTCCTGTAATGGCGCCCTGCCTCACAAGTGTTATGGCAGCGATCATGTTATGATCACCACTGAATTCAAGACACTTTAGTGAACGGTCTCTTGACTGGAGCAGCCAATCGGATAATTCCACTTTCTTCATTCGAATTTATTGTTTCCTCATGACACTGTTGATTTTCGTTAACCTTCAGTGGCGAGACAAAACTCAGTACTCTTCACGATATTACACGAAGGTTCCCGTGCTAGGCATCACAGGGCGATACTCGGAGCCTGCGAGATGCGCCCGTTACTGCGCTTTCCCCGTCAACCTAGTTGGGGTTTTCTACGGGATTTGCCGCCAAAACAGAAAGAGCAAGTTGGCTATCTCGGGATTTACGGCAGAGTAGCACCCAACCATAGCAACTGTAGGGTACCGACAATAGGCTGGTCAATGGTCCCAGCTGCTGCCATCGAGAGCGTCCGACCTTGGTCCGAGCTGCAGTTCTTTTCGGTTTTTTTCGGTGGTCAATGGTCAGTGGAAAGAGAACGGGCACCACTTAATCATAACAGTAAATGGTACCTACTATCTATTTTCCCTCATATACATTGCAAGAAAGACAGTATGTACCATTTACAGTGTGTGTGAGTTTTACGTCAGTTTACAGTTTAAAGTCCAACACCGACAGCACGGCTTAGTTAGACTAGCACCTCCAATGTAACTTTCCATAAGGGATCATTCTAGCGCGAGTGTGTGAGCAATCTACACTTCTGACCACAATCAACATACTAACTCAAACAAGCCACGCAGGGGGGGCGGAAACGATGGGCTGTGAATCGTCTAAGGGGATATTTCAAACTCAGTGGCAATCATAACATGATCGCTGCCATAGCACTTGTGCGGCAGGCCACCGTTACACGCTTCAATGTCATCATCTGTGAGGCCTGGCAGGCTCCACACCGGAGTCAAGCGAGGCGTGTAGAAGATGTAGTCCAATACCGCCCTGAAGCAGAACACATGCGAGCACGTACGAGTCTCGAGAATCCTACTTGAAGTTGCAGACAGCGTTAGTGTACTGAGGCAGGTCTGTATGGCGCAGGCCTTGGATACCGTGATGGAGCTCGATGCCAAGGTCCATGTCCACCTTCTCCGGCTGCATTCGCTTCACCTCACCGCCGAGACCGAAGAGCTCATCTCCCTCGCCCCACTCCGGCTCATCGACAAGAGCCTCATGATAGGCTGATTCATCAACGGCCTCGTCTATGTCGGCACAATCCTGCGAGTCCCACTTGAACTGGGGTCCATAGTACCAGTCCTTGTGGTTGCCGGGTACCATGCCCGAGCTAAGATACTCGACCACTCCGCTGTCCAGGGAACGAGTTGAAGTCACCGCATATGAAGACGTTGGCCCCTTGGAACCTGTCTAGCTCGTGCTTCACTGCCATAGCCAGCAGATGGGCCTGCAAAAGCCTCACATGAGTGGCGTTCCGATGGAAGAAAAGATGAGTGTTGCCGACCACAAACACCTTGTCAGTGTCATGACGATCACGCAAAACTAGGACCTGGCCCGCCGTGCCGAGGTTATCAAAGACGTCGGAGAACATGTCCACATCTCCCCATTTCCGTTGGAGCTCAGCCACCTGTTCACTGGTAAGCTGGGACTTCACACCATCTGATGCTAAGTCCAAGACCGTCTCATCGAGCATCTCAAATCGGTCATGATTGAAGGCGATGGCGCACCCCTCCCCTTTATTGCCATTCTTCTCGACGAACCTCACAGTGTACTCCGGCATCACCTCACGCACCGTCTCCACGAACCTCGGCTCGGCCTCCTGGAAGGCGAAGATATCAGCCTTCACGTCCATCAGCTCCCGCATCAATAGTGGACAGCGGTACTCCCACTCGAGCACTTCCCTGCACGCCTTCACGTTGCGATACATGACCTTAGTGGCGAGAGGGGTTCGAACGTACCGCTGAGCAAGGACGTTGAAGCTCGCCACGCGAATGCGGTTGGCCGCTGTTGCTGCCAGGGGCTTCGGTAAACGGCGGTCTCGGAATGTGCCTTTGCTTGGGGACGGCCGAACGGGCCGGCTGAGGTCAGACTCTGCCTGGGGGAGGCTTCGGCAGTCTCTGTGATAAGCCGTGACGCGGAGCTTTCTTCCCGACCAAGTCGTCTGCAGGAGTGAAGACTCGGCCCGAGTGGACTAGGTCGTCGCTTTCGTTGGTACGATACTCATAGACAAGTTCCTCGGGGGTTGTGTTGCTGCATTCTACCAATGGCAGGATGGGGTACTCGGCGAAAACGAAGTACTTGAGGGCAACAGACGTCACCAACGGTGGATTGAGGAAAACCGAGTAGACCTGAAAGTGGCAGATCTTCGCGAATACTGAGAGCTCGAAGAATTACAGGTGCAGTTCGGGAGTCGAGGAAGCATTACGTGTTCATTGACGGTGATCGCCTTGGTGGATCGGCTGAGCTCAGCGAGGGTGCTCATGTTGACGGAGGAATCCGTGGAGGCGAGTTCATTCCCGTTGCCGTCAGACCATTGTATTCGGACCTGCTCCATCTCTTTCCCAGCCAACTCCGGCAAGGCCCATACTACCTTATTGCCATGCTGCTGCTCCTGCTCATCGGCCGGAGGAGGGCCCTTTCTTTTCTTCCCTTTACGCTTGTCACCAATACCATACGCCTTCTCTACACTCAGCTGCATCCGTCTCAGTACCTGTGTGGGTCCACTTCACGGCACAGCTCCTCTCCCTCTGCAGACCTGGTCCATGGTATCCGAAGCGCTGCGGTTGAATGTTAGCCTCTTGCCGTTCACTCTCATAAGTATTACTACGTCATTGCCGTCTTCGGATATGACCATCGGAGACGGTGTCTGAGGTGAAATAATAATTCCACACCGACCTAGTGTGAAGCGCACTGTGCGATTGAGGATCCCCTTTTTGTATTTTAGGGAATGTGATCTACATCCATAGTACAGTATTATTTAAGATGGCCGTGTTGCTATTATCGTGATATTGAAAAATATACTATAGTTTTTACTCAGATAATAATCTCTCGAAAACGGCTCCCAATCAACGACCATCTACTCTGCGGCAAAACCAAAGATAGCTTACTTTTGCATCAGCTGCTGTAGTTGCATTCATTTTTGTGAGTTTAGTTGTTCCCGCCAGTCCGAAATAAGTTGGTGTAGGATTCAGTTGACTGAATAGAGAAGATGACGGGGGAGATAGTGGAGTTAAGTTTTGTAAATGCTCTGCACGGTATGGGGCGGAAGAGTCTCGGCCGGGTCAGCAGCAGGATGGCACGAGAGCAAAAACAAAACTGAAAGGCTGATACCGCCAGCCTCGAAGTGCCCTCGCTTTCCTTCTCGTGGTTACCTTCATTTTGATCCTTGATGTGAGGACGACTGTGCGAGCAAATGTCAGACACAGATGTTCCTTTAGATTGATCCATAATCGTGAAGCGGATGTCTCATGTCCCCATCCAACGGTCCTGTAGCTCAGTGGTTAGAGCGACGGTCTTATGAGCCGTAGGTCGTGGGTTCGACCCCCGCCGGGACTATTCGTATTTTGTTTTCGCGCACCACCCGCGAATTTCCGCGTCATCCTGCATCAATAACTACTTCGGCAGTCGTCGTAACGTCCATAATAGCTGCCATCACCATCATCATGGCGACCGTCGTGAGCTCGTCGTAGCAATACTCTCGCGGAGAACAGCTCCTGCCCTTCGCAGTTTCAGCAAAGAATGGCTACCACTACCTCGTCACCATCATCACTGTCAGAGGGTATTTACTGGCTTCCGGATACTCCATTGCCCTCGGCCTCGGATGCCATCGAGATTCGCCAGGCCCCGGGGGAAGTCCAGTTCAGCGAGGAAACTGTGCGAGGTAGAAACGGGCTAGAGTGTCTCAGAATCTGCCTACCTGCGGGGCTCCAGCGAACCTTCGGCCGTTCTTGCTTGCGTCAAATCCGTCTGGACCTAGGTTTGGGAACGGATTACACTGCTCACCGTAGGGTCAGTCGAGGGCCTCTCGGGATTGAATCACGCTGTAGATACGCAAAATTACTGGGACAACGTTGTTGCTCCGTCAAATCCCAGGACCTTCGACGGTCGCGTTTGGGGAGTGCGGCAATGGCGCGGAATCGGGCCGAACAAGCTGCAAGTTGAACTGCAGAGATCTTGGTATCGGTACCAGCTGTAAGAAGGGGTTGAGGTTCTGTTGCCTTCTCTTAAGGTGGGCAGTTAGCCCGATAAAAGATCAAACGGGCCGCTCGAGCGAGATTGTGGCTCTACTCTCACAGACGGCATCTTGACTTCGGCATCTGCCTACCACTACCGTGTCTCCGCTAGGTACCTCCACTTCTCTCCTCGGGCTCTCGAGATAAAGGAGAAGTTGAATCCATTCGGCTGTTGTGCGGTCACTTTGGTGGATGGCGGTACGGCGATAATGGCTGGCAGGAGGTCCTCACAGGTCGCCTGTTGTCCCAACATGTGGCATCTCACGCCCGCTGGTAGGCTTGCCTTCCTCTCCCCACGCTGATGACAGCACCCTCACTTGCTGAGGAATGTAAATATGGATGTGCGGCGTTCCTGCCAGGCACAGTGGACGTCGACGACCCCGTTGCAGTGATAAGAAAAGAGATGCCGGAAGAACTTGGAGTTCCAGGGGACTCTCTCGACGTCCGCCTCCTCGGTAAGCTTACCGGTATTAAGGCCGCTCTTGACGAGGGTCCAGTTGATTACTATGCCGTTAGCACGCGGTCTGGTGCGCTGTTAAATATCAGTCATATCGATGTCTGCGCTGTTGGATACACTCCGAATGCTGTCCTCCTCCTCCTTCCTCTTGTTAGGTTTGTTCGACACAGGAGCTGAGCAGGCCTACAAACCGGAATTAGTTTTTGTCATCGACTTGGGCTCTACCAAATCATCAGATATTCTCGCGAGAACGAGGACGGAAGCGGTTGATAAGTGGGAGCATAGCAGAATCCAGGCGGTAATATTTGGTGGGGCCGCTTTCGTCAGGACTGTCCATGATACTAGTGTGAATTGTCGAGCGTGTGGTACTGTCACGCCCCATTCTAATGTCTCAGACAGGGTAGCGTAGGGGTTTTCCCCCATTGCACAGTATCGATGTGCCGTTGTTCTCTCCTCATAGCCGACTAAGACCTTCAGCTGGCGTTGAGTAGGTACCCTTAGCGAGGATGGACCAGGCCTTGAACGGTGATGAGCCGTGGACTTATGTTTCCAAGGTTGCCATCAGAGCCTTCTTAAACTTACAGCCGAGCAGCATTCACCGCTCAACAATCACGGCCTCGTCAAAATGTGCATAGGGTTTCATCTTACTGCTCTGTCCTGTTGTCTTCTTAAAAATCGTGTCTCGTGTTAAGAACCGGGTCATGACAGATGGCCATGGTTGTCTCGCCCCTTTTTAGTTGACTTTTTGTCGTCCCCTTCGAATGGCGCATCTCTACGTCGACCTTACACCTAGTACGAAGTACTATGATAAGAAGTCTGGCTTGACCCGAGACGAGTGGTTCAACAGTTTGCAGACCTCATCAACCCTTTACGTCGGAAACCTGAGCTTCTACACTACGGTAGCAGTCCATGGCGAGACATCCTCATCATTGTCACTGCCTCAGGAAGAGCAGATTCTCGAGCTGTTCTCGAAGTGCGGGAAGGTTAAGAAGGTACGAACGTGGCGGCGTCGACGGTCAGGAGGCAGGGGTGTTCAGGTTACGATGGGCCTTAATCGATTCAAGAAGTCTCCGTGCGGGTTCTGCTTCGTGGAGTACGAGTGCCGAGAGGATGCAGCCTGGGCACAGAACCTACTTAATACCTCTAGCTTCGATGATAGGGTACTAATAGTGGAGGGGCAGTGGTCCTCTAATACTTGGAAGCCTTGTGACCGTCTGATCTTCGGGGATTCGTGCGCCGGCTTTGTCGCTCGTTGATGTAGTAGCAGGCAGCTGGTAAGACGGCAGCCTAGCATGTCCACTTTTTATGCTACTGGTGCGGCTATAACCTCTCGCTGGCGGCTGGTCATCCCTCGTTGTAGGTCATTCGAGTGGACTGGGATAGCGGGGTATCGGCCGGCAGGCAGTTTGGTCGAGGTCAGACCGGCGACCAATGGAGGGATGACTTCCGTGATGACTTCGACCCATCTAGGGGTAGTAGTAGCAGCAGTGACCGCCACGGTCTCACAGTGGTGGTGTCAGGTGGACAGGGCAGAGGACTGTTGAAGGCCCTCGAGAGTGGAGATGGCAATCAGCTGTTTGTCGGCAAGAGGGACAGGGAGACTCGGTACGGCACTGACTATCCCACAGCTTCATTGAACGACTGCGCTCCTCGTTCGCCTACCAAGGGGATCTCGTGGTGGTGGTTGGCCCGCTGTGGGGATTCGCGTACCATTTGGTGGTCTTTGTGTTTTGACGTAGAATGCCGCAGACCGACAAGTCGCCTTTACGTTATTGTTTCGTACGAGACTGTTGTTATCATCAGGTCCAACGACTTCTACTATGGTCAGCGTAAGGGCGGTGGATTCCGTCGGGCATCCTACGGCGGTGCTTATTATGGCAATAGGAGCGGTGGAAAGGGTAGTAGCAGTGGTGGTGGACGGGTAGTGTATAGTGGTGTTGGCGTAGGTGGTGGGTATCCTCCGTACCAGCAGGGACGGCAGTACCAATCAGAGGGAGGGCAGAGTGATGAGAGGCCCTATAAAAGGGCACGATACTAGAAAGGACAACAGTAACACTTTTGCCTTCACGATGGCGAGTCGGGTTGGACTGGGAATCTCGAACGGTCCCGATGTAGCGGCTTTTGGTGCTGCGGGCTTATCAGTTTTCGTCTTCCATGTTTTCGTCGCTGCAATGCTCTCTACTGTCCCTAACGCTACTAACATCGACCTCAATGGCAGCGATGTGTGCTCGGCCATGGCCGGTGGATGATGTAGTAGTGGGCCTCCGGTCCAGGATACTACTGCCCTTATCCGCATTAAAGGCAGTTGATAAGGAGGGCCTCTGTACCTCAGTCCAGAGCGGCCCGAGGTGTGCCGGGCTGAGCATTGGTAATGGCAAGGGTCCTCTCGCGGCCGTTGGAGGTCTTTTGCAGAGGAGTGTGCTAGAGGAGGCTGGACTGGATGTAGAATCCACCCTTCGCTCGCTGGCAACGCATCTGTCCTCTATGCTACAGCTGTTTGATTTTAACGAAGTCATGAGCCGACGCAGCAGTGAGTCGTTCCGGAGGGGTCGGTGGGCGCCCGGGAACGAGGAGATCGTTGGAGGGGTAGGTTTCAAAAGGACTTCGAATAGCGTGTCGTTCGATGCCAACCTCACTATTACGGGGTTGCGGATTGACGGCAATGGTCGTCTGCTCGTACGGGCGTACAGCGGCAAAGACATCTTGTGGTCGGCAGGGCGGCTGGGGGGCTCGGTGAAAGATTTGATGGTGGATGCTGCCTCCCTGGCGAGTCCTCTTGCCGGGGCTGCAGACGTTCATGCTGTTGATAAGTTGGAGTTCTTTTGGTGGTGGAACGGATGATGTAGTGGAGATGAGCGCAGTCACAAGAGGTCCCGGGTTCGATCCCAGCGGGTTGCATAATTTATTCATTGTACTGGACCCGTGGAATGAGCGGTCAGCCCTATGGAGAGGTCGACTAGCGAGCACCGCTCCCTATGTTGACTATAATACCGTCCTCACGGAGGGCCTGCAGTGGACTACTACTGAGAGGCCGCAGGGACCTGACGTCCGAACCGAACCAGCCGTCTTCTGTTCTCGGCCTCCCTCCTCGACCGGGTCATGGCGCGTTGCAGCGGCGCAGTTTCTGGAGGGAACACCACACTGGAAGGCTGGTGGGAGGGGACTGGTCCAATGGGTTGGGGAAGTATCGATGGCGTCGTGGTCTCGCAAGTACCATAAGTCCTTTGATGCTGCTGTGGATGCAGCAGTGAGCTCTATACAGGCCCGGGCGCTGACTTTGTCATCGACCAGCTGGTAGGGTTCGACATGGAGGACTCAGCAGAGTGTGAGGGGAGGGTCGGCAGGGCGCAGGTGGAAAAGGCGAGGAGGTTGTTGTGGCGGTTGAGGGACGACTTCGAAGGCTTGGGAGGGTTGGAAGAGCCATTGAGTGTTCACTGGAGTCGGGAGACTATCGGCGGCAAAGGGCCTGGCTCGGGTCGGGGGGCTGTGCAGTATTCTGAGGGGGATGTTGTTGCCTGGGTGAATGAGCTCATAGCGCAGGTCTTGTCGCCTGAGGGGCAGGGGCCGGTCTGAGATTAATATTTCGTGGCGCGTGACGGTCGTCCGTTGCCACGTGCTGTACTATTGATTCTATCCCTATGCTGCTTCTTGCAGCAGTTTGGCGTCATTTGTTCAAGCGCCCCCTTGCGAACATAGTGGGGTTGAGTTCCTCCTCGGTCACCCTTCACGCTGTCCCTGCTCCGGTGGTTTTATTTTCCCTTCATGCGTTCCGGTGTCGCCTGCGTGATTTTCGGCACGTCCCGAGCGGCCCTTGGAGCACCAGAATTATGCTGCATGTGCTTCCACCCAAGAAAAGACATATGATTGTGGGATAAGCCATTCGGACTTCGTCCGCCCAATGAAGCTGGCATAGATATTTCGCGCTCTTACCTGCCCAAACTCTCGATGTGGGGGGTAGGACCAGAGTTTGTCTTCAACGATACTTCAAGGTATGTCTTCGAGACTTGGATTATTGGATTGCATTGTTGATGAGGCCCCCTCAGTCGCAGTAGATTTCGGCTGACTGGACTCCACTCACTAGGGTGTGGTTCTGAGCAAGTAGGCTCTCTGCTCAAGCTCCCCGAGCCAGATAGCCACATCTACCCATCGTGGCGGTACAGTTCCGACCAGTGATCAGTCGTACAGTGACAGTTCGTACAGTTTCCAGTGATACAGTGTCGTTCAGTACAGTATCGACAGATACAGTGACAAGTCGTACAGTATCCAGTCATAAACTGACAACTCGCAAAGTATCAGTGGTACAAGCTTCATTCGTACAACATTGTTCGGTACAGGTGCCTGTTTATGAAAATCGTGGCAATTTCCCACAGTACTCATTTCGACGGCAATAACTCCTTGAGGATTACTCGAACCTATGCCATTTCAAGGTTAAACCGCTATCCAAACCAACTCACCCGTCGAGCCATACCAAATTCCGAAGACAAGGGAGTAGGTATATATTTGAGAATGCAATCGCGAAACCCAGCTCGATGAGGTGGGTTCACACTCCAGACTCTGGAGTCCAGAGCATAGACGCAGAGGGCCCAGAAAAAAGTGCGACCTAGTGAGAGACTACAATTCCTCTAACTATTCATGAACATCAGACTGGCATCGCAGTAGCGGCTCGCGTACGAAAATTCGCTGTACGAAATAATTCCGTAGAACCCCAGAAGTCTTCCTCTTAACCCGTGCAACGTTTTTGGTTTTATCCTTTCTGTGATTCATTAGGTGATCTCTCTGCTCAGGTCTCCTCATACTATGTATTTGTGAGGCGCCGGGGAGTGTGATAAGTGATGATTATCCCTTCACTTCGCTCCGCTAACGCAATACTGCGATGATGCCACCATCATGATGGGGACAGTGTGAGGCTAGTCCGCAGGCTGCGGACCGCAGCCTAGCTAACCGTGCCCCTACAATTTCAAGTGTGTATAAGTTAAGCTTCATACAGGTTTACTCTACTTGTGTTCTTAATCCCCAAGCACAGTGACCCTGGGATTTCTTCATTTGGTCTGAGATTTTACCAAGTAGGTCTTGAAATGCTGTAATAGACGGAGGGCAGCACGTGATCGCTTAGCAGTGAACCGTCTTAGCGTGTCTCCCAGTTATCATCTCTTAGACCATCGTCCCAGGGTTGTATGAGTAATTTACCCCCACTCTATGACTCAACATGCAGCGAATAATAGGCGTGCACTATAACTCAGTACAGTGTGGCTATTTGAGACGGGGCTCAAAGAAAGGTAAAACCGGACTCGAGGGGAGCTAGGCAATAACGTGATCTCTAGCTTGCTAAGGTTTAGTGTAGCACGTACACTCATGCAAGGCGCAGGATGAGGTCAGATGGTTATCTGATACTAATGGTACGCAGTAGCAGTAGCAGTAAAAAGTGATGATAGTCTAACAGCTAAGTAGCACTGATCAGGGCTGTAGCTGTTACATAGCGTGCACTATATTCCTCACCATGTTGTCACTATAGTGCAGACGAACGAGATTCGTGCGTACGCGCGCGAACAGGTTGGTTACCTCAGCGAGTTCTCGTGCGGTTCCTGTTGACTCTTTTCCCTGACTCAGGGACCCTGAGGTATACTGAGACTCTCTGAAGATGTGGTGCTGCGTCAAGCATAGGCAGAATTGGACACTGATAGTCTTCTTTGGCCGTTGCCTTTGTCGTCTGAGATGCTTAGGGGCGTACTTGTGGTGGGGCTATCCTTCATCCCTCTGTGCCAGTGCTTGGATGAGGATACTGTGAACCTCGCCTTTGTTGGGTTCCAGAGGAAGTGAGACTGGGATATGAGGTTGCCTCTCTCCCGATGGTTGGCATGAGCTCTTCCCTGTCAGGCATGGCAAGCGCTATAAGGATGAAGCCGAGAGGAGAAAGAGAGCTGATATATTCCGCAACAACTTGGATCACATTGAGAAGGTCAACTCTCAAAGTAAGCGACCATGAGCATGTCCTACGGGAGAGGCAAGCGATCGACCATTCTTAGTCGCTACTGCTCAGATCTCACCTACAAGCTTGGAGTTAACCAGTACTCGGACCTCACCTTCGAGGAATTCTCCGCTCAAATGCTCCTTCCCAATGCAGTGACTTGGAGCCCGCCTGAGCCGTCACATGTTAGAGTTGAGGGTGAACTCGATGAGTCCAATACTGAGAGTAGTTCGATCGGCCTTTGGTCAGTCGAAGATAGCGGAGGTGTCGGTTGCCCACCCTTCGGTGGATTGGAGGAGAGCAAGGGAGTGCTGAACCCGATCAAGGACCAGAAAACCTGTGCTTGCTGCTGGGCGTTCTCCGCAATCGGTACGGATCGTCTTGTGAATCTTCGGTCTCCTGTTTCGTTCAGGAGCCCTCGAGGCGACAGAATGCGATACTGAATAAGAAGCTGATGTCCTTCTCCGAGCAACAGCTGAATGACTGCAACACGGGGTTTGGGAACCGGTAGGAAGGCGGCCCTGCTTCGAACGCAGTGCCCTCGATGTATTCAATATTCATTCATCTCTTCAGAGGTTGCGCGGGCGGGAACTTCGATTACGCCTTTCTCTACGTCAACAAGAGTGGCATCACCCAGGAGTCGACTTACCCCTACAAGTCCCGGGATGACAAGTGCGATGCTGCACTCGAGGCGAAAGCTGACGGGCTCCCAGTAACGATCGAACTCAGACGAGTCGTGGCTTCTTTTTTAATAACAAAGCGGGTCCTCCTAACAATGAACTTTCGGCTGCTTCGGGCCGGAGCCCTCTCAGCGTACACGGAGCGAGAGTAGTCAGAGAGCACCAGCCTCCATCATGTTGGCGCTCTGCGCAGATTGGCGAGGTGACTGACTACGCCAGGCTGGTTGGGGATGATGGGCTGGTGAATGCGGTGGCGAAGGCTCCTGTCTCTGTCGCCCTCTACGTTAACCAAAACTTTCGACATTACAAGTCCGGTGTGTTCTCCGACCGTAATACGCCAGGCCGCAGAATGGATTGCACGACATGAGGCTTCCCTCTTCAGCATCATGTCATGGATTGATGACGAACCATGCCGCTGTGGTTGTTGGTTACGGAAAGCAAGGCAAAGATGAGTGAAGAGCAGGGGTCGCCACCGTTGGGCGTCGAGCAACTTCTTGTTCTTGTTCAGCTATTACATCATCAGGAACTCCTGGGGTGTCTCCTGGGGTCAGAAGGGCTACATGTACTTGAAGCGAGGAGTCAGTGGTCTCGGTGAGCGAAGGAAACTGACACCACTACGGTGTTAAACCCATTGCAGGTCAATGTAACGTCCTCATCCACATGTCCGTGCCGGTATTCAAGACGAGGTGAGGATGATGATCTTCTGAGCTCAATATCTTTCTTCTCGAATGCTCATGTTGAGACCGGCCGACTCAGTTTGAAAATGAGTTCCGAGGACAGCTTTATTTCAAGAGTCGGAGCGCTCCTCAAGTGATGAGTCAACATTCCGCTGGTATATCGGCCTGTTATTGTTATTACTACATGATTATTCGTTCGACTTGATTGTAGAGGCAGAATCGTCCCGCAATGCGCTTCTTGCTAAGTCCTTCTCATAGCAACAGGTCTGGGCTATCCTCGGTACATGCGGGATACGGTATGTCATTGACCTTTTCGGTATAGTATCGGTATGTTGTGTTGCGGGTGTCGGAGCTGCAACGCAGCTGTTAGGATCTGATGACAAGGTCACCCCTGCTGCTTCATCAGTATGCGGTTATATGAGATCAATACCCGCTTGTGCAGTTACGTCTGATTGCCCGGGGATCTTGTCTGAAGAGGGTCCATGTGTAGAGGGTCCCAACCTCGCCAGGGACTTTGCGCGATCTTCTATGGGCTTCATGCCGGGCACTGTCCATGCTAGGCCTTCACGCTGGGGGGTCGGTCTCCATCGCGGGCGAAGTCAGGAGGAGTCTGAAACCCTCTGGGTTCAGTCTGCGTCGATTCCGTGCATACCAGCTTCCGTTGATTGGAGGGGATTTTGTTGCCTGGGTGAATGAGCTCATAGCGCAAGTCTTGTCGCCTGAGGGGCAGGGGCCGGTCTGAGATTGGTATTTCGTGGCGCGCGACGGTCGTCCGTTGCCACGTGCTGTACTATTGATTCTATCCCTATGCTGCTTCTTGCAGCAGTTTGACGTCATTTGTTCAAGCGCCCCCTTGCGAGCATAGTGGTGTTGAGCTCCTGTCGGTCACCCTTCACGCTGTCCCTGCTCAGGTGGTTTTTATTTTCCCTTCATGCGTTCCGGTGTCGCCTGCGTGATCTTCGGCACGTCCCGAGCGGCCCTTGGAGTGGGGATGCCGGTGGAGGGCCTCGTGGACATGACTCGGTCTAGGGTGCTCGTACGTTTAGATACTCTCCAGCCTGCTCACAGCGAGAATGACGATGCCGTTTGCGATTCCATAACGGCAGGGCCTTCCTGCCCTCGGGGGACTGACCGGGAGCTCTGTGCTCCCTCGAGGCCTCATACCGGACTCCCTGCGCTCGCGCGGCCTGGACGATAGGGGACTCTTCAAGGCCGTTGTGTCGGCTGTCTCCCCTGATGGTCTCAAGTCTGATGTCGGCCCTCTACCGAGTAGGCTGCCACCTCGTCCTTCGGCCGAGTTCCTGCGGAAGTCCTGGTCTGCTGGGGAGGGCGACCTAGAGTGGGAGTTGCAGGAGTCGGAGCCGTTGGATCGGGGCGGGGTCGAGGATGGCGCCCTCGGGGAAGTGGCACATAATGCGGTCCGCCAGGGGGCATTCGATGTGGCCTTCAAGCGACCTGTTGTACTCACGTCAATGACAGTTCGCATTGCGCAGCCGGAAGGATATGTTTTGGTTCGGGGTATCCTCCCAGGTGAGGATGAGAAGCTTCGGTGGTGGTGTGTGCTCACCGGCACTGGGGATCATAACGTCATCGAAGTGGCTCGAACATTGTCCTCGATACCCTCTCGATGGGGTACGGCTAGCGTCCCGGTGGATGGCCTTGATATTGGCTCGGTCCGCTTTCATACGAACAGGCCTGTGAAGATAATCTCGATGGAGGCGGTTGTGGAGGGGCCCTCCGTGGGGGGAGGGGAGTCCTCGGTGCTGGTGCTCCATCAAGGGTGGGGAGACGGGGAAGGGGTTGGTCGGGTATGAGGGCCTTGTGGGGCCCAAGGCGCCCTACGTTGACATGGCTACTGTTATGAGAGAGGGTATGACGTGGAGGAAAGAGCAAGATTTGCAAGATGTGCAAGATCCTCCAGCATTGCTGTTTTCTATGGACAAGCTTCGAAGGACGTTGGCGATTCTGGCCAGTCCAGAGAGCTCCTGCTGCTTTTGTGGGAACACGAGGAAAGATGCTTTGCGCACAGCGAAGGTTTTGGTATCTCGGATGGAGCAAGTGGTGGGAACCCACTGGGGCCGCCACGCCGCTGCTAATATTGACTGCATCGTCGAATATGCTGTGGCCTCCGCTAAGAGCCACAATCTTGCATTCTTGGACGTTTTCTCAACGCAGGAGTGCGGTTGTGATGGACGACAGGAGTGCACCGTTACCTCGTCCGGAATCCAGCAGTCGTTGGAGGCCCTATCGAGGCGCCTGGATTGGGTCGAGCGGGCCTTTCGTAAGTCGGGAGAGGCGGCCGAGGAAGGCCCACCGCCCGATGGAGGGAGTGGTGAGATGAAGGACATCATCGCGGCGGAGGTCTATGAGCCGTACAGCCACCACCGTCTGCATCGTGCTTCGAGGTAGGTGTCTAGTGTTTGAGTTGTTTTTAATTCGGTATTCTCAGGTCGGGTATCTCAGCGACGGAGCTGCTGGACTTCCTCGAGGACATGATGGCTGATGGGGGTACAGCCCCGCCGTCGGACGTGGCCGGATGGAAGCGAAAGCGGGCCCGCCGACGTCGGGCTAAGAATGATAAGCGTTGAGACATCGTTTTTGATGACTTTCTCCGTGACATTGTCACGACCTTCATTCTCGTGTTTACCGCATGTTATTCGCTGTTCTTCACGTTGATGTTGTTCTTGAGTTCCCGTCGGTTCTTCAATATTGGTTAAAAATTAGTTGGTCGCTCACGTAGGGCTGAGGAGCGGGCTATTGACAGCTCGGACTTGGGGCCCGGCCGAGTGAACGCCTTACATCACGATCAGCATCATCCACTCATAGAGGGTGGCCCTTACCGTGTAGCGGCTATAGACTCCCTAGGGCGGCAAGGCAAACCCTGAGCGGAGCTGTTTCGCTCAGAGTGAGAGAACGATTTGATTACCGCTGATAGTCCTTTGTCCTCACTTGAGTAACAGTCGGAGTTTGTTTGGGTTGAATGGCGACTAGCTCCTTGGTTTGTGATGATGCTTCCGTTGAGCATCTGAAGGCGGTTGCAAAGGCCGTTTTCGGGTTCGACGCTTTGAAGCAGGAGCAGGTTGAAGTGATGCAGGCCTTGATGAAAAACCATAACGACGTTTTCTATGCTTTCCCCACTGGTAAGCGTGGTCGTGTCTGCTGTTGGCCCGATCGAGCAGCGAACCCTTTCGAAAGTTCAAAGCTCGTTACCCTGTAGCCTGTAGAATAGATGAACTCACTCTCATGATATGGACCTCAGGCGTAGACGATTCTTAGACGATCGACAAAGACCGTATCGACCGTCTAAGAATCGTCTTCGTGTCGTTGAGCTCTCTACCGTACGGGACCGAGCGCGTAGGGCCACTTGCTTGTCCTTGGTCGTGTCTGTTGTCAGTTACTCGTCCCACTTGTTGTTGTTAGGTGGCGGTAAATCCCTGTGCTACCAGTTGCCAGCGCTGGCGTCCTCAAGGCCGGGCTTTGCCTTGATCGTCAGCCCCCTCATCGCCCTCATGCAGGATCAGTTACACAAGCTGCGAGAGGTCCTCAGCAGCAGCCTCAACGACAACAACCCTCAGAGTAGTTGCAATTTCGTGGCGCAGTGAAGCAAGAGCGACCCGACTTCAGATCGATTCGGGCCGTCTTCCTGCGCTGTTTTGAACTCGTCCATTAAGTCCAGCCGAACGGGAGGTTCTCTTGCAGGACTTGCAGCTCGGAGACCCCTGCAACCCGCATAGTGTAGGGGTGGCCTTCCATGGCCAACGCGAGGACGCCTGCTGAGCCAGGTACATTACCCCGGAACAGATATCGTCGGAAGCCTTCAAGCTCATCTTGGGAAGGTGGCTGCCAATAAGACGCTCCTGTATGCTGCCATCGATGAGGCCCACTGCATCTCACAGTGGGGCCACGACTTTAGGCCGGCATATAGGTGAGGCTTCGGGGTCGTTTAAAAACCGATTCTGACCTCAGAATCGATTTTGGAACCGCATTCTACGCATAAGAAGCAATTCCAGAATCGGATTCATTTCGTGGCGCAGTGACGCTTGTTGTCTCAGACGGTTGCGAATATTCCGAGACCTTTGTCCGGGTGTACCATTACTTGCATGCACGGCTACTTCAACTCCGAAGGTTCGGGACGACGTCATCGACAGCTTGAGTACTAGTCAGTGATTCCCCTGCCTTCTTCGCTGAGCACCTCGTCGTCCTCAGGGATGAACGACCCTAAGATCGTCGCGATGTCCTTCGATCGACCTAACCTCACCTACAGTATAGTCTTTAAAGTAGCATGGCAGAGGGCGTGGGTGGAAGCACTGCTGTTCGAGTAGGGTGACGAGGATGATGGCATGGACAAGATCGTGCAGGTCGTTAGGGAGGCCCAGGTGGACGGGCCTGACTCAACTGGGCTTGTGTGAGCTACTCGTGAAAGTCCAGGGTCAACCTAAGATACCAATCGGTGGTGCTTCTCTCAGATATTGTTTTAGACGGGCAGATTGTGAGAAGGTGGCGTCGCGGCTGCAGGGAGCTGGTATCAAAGCAGGAGCTTATCACGCCGGCATGCCCGATAAACAGCGTAGGCAGCAGGCTCTTTGGACACTTCCTGCTAAGCTCCACCTTCAGGGGCAAAGATTCAGAACGACTGGTTGAAGGGAGGGCCGGGAGCTCCTCGAGTGTTGTGTGCGACGATTGCCTTTGGTATGGGAGTTGACAAGGCGAGTACCGGTCGGCCGCGTTGGTGTTATTATTTACTTCGCTGTCAGGCTAACGTCCGCTTCGTAATACACATGACGCTGAGCAAGACCATCGAGGGCTACTATCAGGAGAGTGGCAGAGCTGGTCGTGATGGCAAGCCTGCGAAATGCGTGCTTCTCTACAGCAGCAATGATGCCGGGCTGCTACGATGGTTTATAGGGAAGAAGTTTGAGGATATACGAAAGAAGAAGAAGGAGAAGGCTGAGGAGTGGAAGGGGTGGGTTTCTGGTCGAAGGTGATTGGTGTTTTCTTGTACTGTCGTTGCTTTGCAGTTGGAATCCGCGGCAACTGGAGGAACAGGAGCGTCGAGAGCTGGAGGCCTTCGACCTGTTCACGACCTATGCCACAAAGGCTTCCTGTCGACGAGAATTCCTTTTGGGTCACTTCGGCGAGAAGCTAGCGAGCAGACGAGGCCCGTCGCGGAAGCAGCAGTGCTGTGACTATTGCAGCGACCCGAGCGCGGTCCAACAGGCTACGCAGAAGGCCCTACATCGAAACAGAGGGGGACTGCGAACCCATCCGAGCTTGGCCACCCCGGCAAAACGCCCCTTCAACTACGAGTACGACAACCGCTCTACCAGCTCGTCCGTCGGCTACTTCAATCGCTGTCGATCGGAGAGCTCGAGCTCCAGCAGATCGCCGCTGTCGTCAGAAGTATCCAGGGTTGCAGCGAGGGCTAAGCGCGGTGGGACGATATCTATGCTTGGGGCGTTGATGCGGGCAGAAGAGAGAGCTTCGACGAACTCCAAGGCCGGTCACAAACGGAGCTTACGGGAACGATTCAGATGACTGTTTGTATTGCTAAGTGTTTGAATGAGCTTGTGTGTTGGAGGTCTTCTTGTAGTCGGGAGCCACTCTCGCCGTCGAGTTTAATTTTGGGCGAGCGCTAAAGTAATTGATCATGATCTGGTGTTGATGCGTTAATAGTGATGCTGGTCCCTCCTTGTTGCCTCGCAGCTCCTCCTCTTGTTGTTAGTTTATTATAAGTATTGTCGTTATCACCAATCACCGTTTGATGACCCTTGCTGCTGTACCGCGTCATTCAGCTCAATCTAACGTCATGACCCTTGCTGCTGCCAGTGCTGATGAAGATGAAGCCACTACGATGATGATGAGGGTGTCCCGTCGGAAGCTCTCCCTCGAGCTGGCCACTCTAGAGAGGAAACTTGTCGGTCGAAGCCTTTCTGTGGTCTCCGACGTCTATGAATTCTGCAGTCAAAAACGGGCCCTTGGATTCACTGACTTCCACGTCGTCATGCCGGACCTTGGCGATTACAACACAGTCCTTGCTAAGCACTCGGACGACTATCAACGAGATCAAGTGGTCTATGCTGAGCTTAGAGAAAGCAACGTCACCAGAGTTCGGCTGCTGAGTATGGTCACGCCCTTCTGCCCTGCCCAGCATGAAGAGAGGAAGTCCGGTGCCGCCGAAGAGCCCCTGGGCGGGGTAGCGATAGACCTGTTTGATGTGAAAGATCTCATCGTGAATACACTCACTGTGTCGGCTGACGGGTTTATCTACTATTCTCGCCGAGAGTACCGCGGTGGTCTGTTCCGGTACGATCTCGAGACAGGCCGGACGTCCTGGTGCAAAGTCTTGCCAACAGTAGCAGCAGAGCCCTCAGACTACCATGTCAACTGGGATAGAGTAACCCTCGCCCAAGCTGGGGAGTCGGGTCGTCTCTATCTAGCGGACGATCGTATGATCTTCCTACTGAGCCAAAGGTCGGCAGGAGATGAGGAGGGGTCGCGGCACAGCCCAGCGCTCAGGACTGCATTCACGTGTCACCCGATGTTCCCTGTCGTCAACGGCCGGGCGGAGCCTGTAATTGGAGTGCACAGAATCAAGACCAATTCCGGGCACTCTGTGATGAGGCATTGTTTTGGTGGCAAAGTTTATGTTGGTGACACCCTTGTTGCGCAGCTAGATGGCTCCAGCCGTCTCTGTTGGCTGGGTGGTTGTCATGAATTGCTACTTCAGTTCTCCTGTGCCAGTGGACAGGTGACAGCGTACAGGGTAGTTGACAACTGTACCCGCTTGACGGAGCAGTTCACGAGTCATTTACCGGGGCGATGGTGTCGGAGCGCTGAGGGTATCGCCTGTGTTACGCCTGGAGGGAAGGTTTGCATTCTGGGGGTGGGCCCTGGCTGGAACTCTCTGGTCTTTGAGATGACTCTAGAGTACCGAGGTGGTGATAGACCCGAGTGCCCTGTTGATTCTAGTGGGCAAGTGGAGACGCTGGCAAGGCGGCTGCGACGGCACAGATTTGCCTCCTCAGCGTCGACTGATGACACCACCGGCAGTAGCAGTCCTCGTAGCGAATGGCTTATGATAGCGGAGCCCCACGTGGCCCCTTCAAATGTTGATCCATAGACCAACAACAACAAGAACAACACGATGTTGCTTTTTAATTCCGTAGATATACTATGCTTACAAGGAGAGCCTTTTGGTCATGACCATAATGGTAGACTGGCGGCTACTCTTCCTTCTCACGATTGTTACCCATTTTGGCGCGGTGGGGGTTGCTGATAACCCCAGCACTGATAGAGCTGTAGTAGTCGATAGATAGCAAATAGAAGGGTTGGTGCATCGTCGTTGGCCTCCCTTTACCCGAACATGAGTTGTCTCTCCTATTACCATCATTAACGACTCCGACTTTTTATCAACTACGATTCGACATCGATGGTGTCGAACATTCTGTTTGGTTGGTGCTGCTGCTGCTTCTCATGTGAATAAGGTCCTCACTCGAAGCCTACTGTGACACTTGCCTTTTTGTCTTGCTGCTGTTTGCTCTGGTCCTCAGGGACTGTTAATTTCTCCTTCTGCTGCTGGTGTTGATACTGCGGAGGTCCTGATGGTGGTGGAACGACTCCTCTCCTCCTCACACCGTCATAGAAGTAATAATCATTTTCCCTCGTCGTAGTAGTCAGTCATAGTTCAACTACAATCATCATAGTCTACTCGCGTGCCTTGTGTTCGACAGTGGTCATGGAGGGGGTACGAGTACCGTACGACTGCTGGGAAGCCGAGTATGTATCGGGTTTGTAATGGCTGATACATGCGGCTGATGGGAGAAGATGAGCCCCTACACGCTGCTGCCCCGACGATCTTCCTGTCGTCCCCGAGGCCAATCATACACCCACCGTCAATGACGTGGCCTGTCCTACCGGAGATGCCACACTTGACGCCTGTGAAGCTGCTACCGCTGCCGAGGGAACATCATCATCACCATGCAACGCACGTGGGCAGATCTCACAGTGCCCACTATGGAGGGCTGGAGAGAGTCCGACCGGAGGAGCTTGAGAGCCTGGGTGTATCAGCGGCCTCGGCACTAGACGAAGCGGTGGTAGGTAGGCGTGGGCGGTGTGGTAGGGACTGGAAGTAGGTGAAAGCGACTCTGCAGCGTCCTCAGAGGAGCAATCAAGGCGTTTTCGGGTATCTAACATCTCCAGGGCCCGCCCTTCGCTCAATCGTACTTCGCTCTTACCGGCCGCCACTGTCGGTCCGGAGGCACCACTGTCTCGTCTGCTCAGAAGCATTCCCGTCTGGCCGCATTGAGAGGGTTGGTCATGTCGCAGCACTTGGCAACGGCCGTGGATAAGTCCATGCTGGCTGCTACAGCCGCCAATCAGGAGGTCAATCACTCTGAAGGGACCCCGGCCGCTGCTCAGTTTCCCAGCAACTGGTGGGCACCGGCAGACGGCAGTAGGACTCCACCGAGTCCCCTCAGGTACACTACAGGCATACCAGCCGAGCTGCAACGCCGTCACCTGGCGCCATTTGATTGGTCGTTGCCTCCGCCCGGACCAGTAGGCAGCCACCTCTTCGTTAACAACGCCCTTACGAGCTCGGGAGATGCATTGGGTGAGAGGGGAGCCTGTCGATTGATGAACTCGAAGGGGCTGTTGGAAAAAATACAGCGACTTTGGCGGGGCATGGACGTGCAAGGGGTCTGCCTCTGCCGTTCCTGCCAGGTATCGCCATGACCTACATGCTTCCCAATTTCGTGGCGCGCGGGAGAAGGGGTGGCAGCTGCATGGCCTTCTGCTTCCTCTGACGAGTCGGGTAGCAATAGCACGGGTTCATGGCACTGTGTTGGTCACCACCCCATCTCGTGAGGGCCTACCATTAGCGGTCCTTGTGTTGTCAACGTGGTAGCGGGGGAATCGTCAGCGGGCCTGTCAGTGGGTTCACTGTCGTCCTCACTGACTACCATTGGTCAGCTACTTTTTGGATCATGTCTGCATGGGAGGCCGATAGGGCTGATGAGGAGTCCACGTCTGCCCATCACAGGGGGGCTAGGCTGCACGACCCGACTTCAGTGCGGGGAGTTGGGGTGGCTGATGATATCGGTGCTAGACCGGACATGGAGGACTCCTACGTCTTCATAGACGCTTTTGGTGGCAAAAGCAGCTCGGCATTTATGGCGATGTAGGTCATGATTCGGGGGAGGGTCCTTGGAAGGTGTGGACTCACATGCCTTAGATACGACGGCCATGGTGGGCGTCGGTGTGTTGACTTTGTGTCCAAACGCTTGCATGAGGAAGTGTTGAAGAACCTGACACTAGATCCCCCACCAGAGCCACCGGACGAAGGCGAGAAGGAGAAGCCGGGAGGGCCTTCTCCCTGGGCCACCATGACCTTCACAACGGCCATGTCTTCTGGTGGGCTGCTTAGGATGGCTGCAGTGGCATTGTGTCAAATGCCAGGATCGACCTTGGATACGCGCCCTCAGTATGTGTACGCTACTGAGGCCCTAGTAAACGCCTACACCCAGACAGACGAGGCATTTCGGAATGAACTACAGTCCTTGGAAGGAGGATGTAGGCGGTCACGACTGCGAAGTGAAGCTTTCCTTATACATCGTCGTGCTGTACATGGTAAAGTCGCCACGTCGCTCAGCAGAAAGGACGCCGCCGCTGGCTGTCATCACGCCAATAGTGGGCCTCGAGAGATCTTCCAGATGCCAGCTGCTGCTGTCTTGGCTGAATCATAACTCGCTCCCACAGGCACTGCCGTCACGTGCTTAGTACAGTATGAATTCGGTGGCGACAGGACTCTCTACTGTGCGCATGTTGGTAAGGGAATCTTGAGCTCATCATGGCCAGTTACGGGTTCAGGAGATTCCCGAGCGGTACTGTGCAGGGGTCGGAGGGCTCTGCGCCTGACTAGTGATAGCGACCATAAGGCCACTGACCCGGTAGAGGTAGCCCGGATAACTCAGAAGGGAGGCAGGCTAGGGGTATGCATGCCGGAGGACTCTGTTATCATCGTGATCAGGTATAGTGGTGAATGACCGAGTAAACGGTATGTTGGCGATAGCACGGGCATTGGGAGACTTCCAATTGAAGCGGACGATATCGGCCGAGATGGTCGCCCGAGCGGCGAAGGCCCGGGAGGAGGGGGAGGAGATGCCGCCGGTCTTCGGTGATGTTGCTGGTCGCCAGTGGCGTATTCAAGGTTGATGCTGGCAGGGAACGTTACTGATATAGTGTCCAATATCCCTGATGTATCAAGCATTGTTCTGAAGGAAGCTTCGGACCACTTCTTGATCCTGGCCTGTGATGGCGTCTGGGACGTCATCACCGACCAGGAGGCGGTACGCCGGGCTATAATTTCGTGGCGCGCGACATCTCTGTAGTGTGGCAGGTTGACTTAGTGCTAGAGGTCCTGTCCAAGCTAACACAGGCTCAGTTGGCCACACCCAAGGAGGGGAGGAAGTGGCCGATGCGGTGCGGGACTGTAGCTCAAGTCACAGCGACTGCCCTGGTACGGACATTACCAACAGCGGCGGCGTCCACTGGCCCAGTGCTCAGGTACAGGAGGCGTTGAGTCGAGGAAGCCTGGATAACGTTACAGTGATGATAGTGTTGTTGTGAGCGGCAGCAGCAGCCCACCCTCCTCCGCCTGCGTCGTTTCGCACGTCCACTGATTATTCAGTACAATCCACCCGCTGCTGTTGTTGAGTACAGTACTGCTCACTTCTGGCGGGAGAAAACCTCTCCGAGATAGGATTTTTTTTGCGGGCGCCCTAAATTTGTGACGGATGTCACAAATATCCTGCGGTTATCAATAAATTAATCAGTGATGTCACAATTCGCTTCCAAAGTTCTAAGAGGGCGTAAGTAAGGCCATGTTACTAAAAGTTAGTAACTAACTGACTTAAAGCACAAGTGAAGCTGTGTTACTGACTCCAATTTCAACTGCAGGTTGAAACTAATTCGTAGAACAAAAAAGAAACGAAGGACTGCTGCGGGTGAGAGCCGAGAAAAGGGTAACCCGCTATAGCGGCTGCTATTCACAGTATCTTCTGTGAACATGGGAGTCCAGCTGTGGCCTAACAAGCCCTTTATTAGGAAGAAAAATCTTCTTTGTTACTACAACGTATCCTCATGATTCAAAGAGCTTAGAGCGATACTAGTGCAAACTGAAAGAGAGATCGAACCGTAGAGTCCAATCGAGTGCCTTGACTTTAAACGGACTATCCGTCTGTAAGCCTAATATTTTGTAGACATCACTATATTGCATGTGGCACCAAGTGCGTGCTAAACCTATAACCAACAAACGGATCTCCTGAAATTTAGGAGCAACGCAGTTGTCGTTTTGGGTAGCACTCAAGAGCTTATAGTACCAATTTTCAACCATAGCTACAGCTCTGGTGAAATCAGGTTCAAAAGTCTTGAACTTGTGATTGCGTGACTTAGCGATTTCTACAACATCAAGATTATAAAGCAATCCCATTGTATTGTGTTACAAGCCGACGGGATGTTGCTTAGATCTGGGACGAAATTATCTAGAAAGTTTCTAGTAGAAACGATCGCCCTGCTCTGTCTAATGCTTCAATAGGTTCTACACCTCCCAATCCATCGCCTGACGACTCGTCTAAACTGGTCTACTTGCCACCAAGAACCACTTCTACGCCTAGAACAACGAAATTTTCAACAACTCCTCTAAGCCATCCCGTACATTCTACCGGGGAGGTACTACCTCCGAGGTAGACGTAGAGGCGGGAACCGACAGCTTCTTGATCTCATCAGTAACATGTTCCATAGAGGCATCCAGCTGGTTAGGGGCTGGAGTAGAACCGAAGGCCACTCTAGACCATAGGACAACATAGGGTCCTATGCACTGCATAGTATGCAGGTATACCCGACAAAGGAAACGTCGTCGATATTGGAAGACATTCTACAGAATGCTTTAGATAGATCTCCAGCTACAAAGTACTTGTACGACCGTATAGCTAGAAGACAACCAGCAAGACTGTTCTGAGGGTAGCCGCCTCGGTTAGAGAACCGGTTCAACTCGCGAAAGTCGAACACTATACGACAAGGCGTACTGGGATGAGACATCCTATAGACCGAGTGCGAGGGAGTGTAGTGGTCCGGCAGTGGAGCATTGGATCCCTCGTAGGCGGTTCCCTTGACCAACGTAGACCAGGCGGCTTGACAACTAGACCTAGTTGGCTTCTTGAGGCCTGTGGTGCGCAAGTCACTGACTATAGCACAGAACCCCTTGTTGATTAGCTGGGATAGAGCGTCATCAAACATAAATTGCTGCCTCTTGTCGAGACTAGTAAGTGTTGTCTTCGGCAACACTTTTCCTCCGAGATGGGGGCAGTCCCGGCGGATTTTTGGGCGCGCGCGGTTGTCGGCGCAACTACTCGCGGCGCCAGAAGGAACTCAGAACGCCGTCAGAACGGCCATTTCCGTCCGACCTCTCCCAGGCCCCACTTTCTTCCCTCTGCTGCAAGCCCCTCTCTCAGGCATGCTATACTCTACTCCCCTTCTGGCTGCCCTATCTACCCCCTATGCAGTGCTGTTCGCTGCAGCAGACCGGTACCCAACCCTAGCCGACCCAACGCTGTGCTTACAGGGACGCTCTCAGGCTCCACCGACCTCTGCCCACTGATGCTGGCACATTGTCTTTGGACAGCGTCCCTCGTCGTATTGAATCGTCGAGTGCTGCCACCACGGCCGCCGCCGCCCTTCCCAACGTGAGCAGCTGTGACTCTTGTCCAGCCAGTCACTTGCAGTCTGCCAGGCCTGGGCCCCCACCTTCCCGTCATTGGCCTCCCGAGCCCCCTCGAGGCGGCACCCGCGGGAGGCCCCTCATGAGTGGGTGGAATGGTGGCGGGAGGTAGGTCCTGTCTACCAACAGCCTGGGGGGTCCATCAGTAACCATTCAGGCCGTCCAACGGTCGCCGTCCTCTTGCTCCATCCAAAGCCCTCGGTCACATGAATCGATCCACATTCACATCACTGCTGGCAGCAGCGCTTTCTCTGTCGAGAGGGTATCAGGCGACTGCTACGACCTGAACGCTGCCGTCATAATAAGGTGGGGCTGCTGGAGCTGGCCGTAAGGGATTGTAGTTCCCTTCTTCAGAGACAGAACGATTAGTGCCACAGACAACGACCTCCTAGGCCAGCTCAGGGTAGAGGGCCCCCCTCTCGCCTGTGAGTCGGCCTTCCAGTCCCTAGCTGGGGTACTCCACAGTGGACCCTATGCATCTGTCGATGAGGCTGTTCGAGGGATGTGCTCGTTCTTCTGGCCACAGCAGGAGAGGACGGACTCTTCAGGGACTCAGACCGTGCAATGGATCGATCAGGTGGGCTCATGCAGGGGTATGAAGGAAGGGACGTTATCGCTGTTTCCTCCGTCAGGTTGTGCCGTTGTCCTCTTCGCAAAGCACCGAGGCGGAGCCCGGGTGCAGTTTGTCCGACGATCTCAGCGGTCAACAAGTGCAAGTGATTGGTGATGGCGATGACGGCATTGTTATCAGAGGAGACTGTTATGATGACCAGGAAAGGCGTACTGCACTCAGGTAGGCTACAGTAAAGGCGCTTGCGAGGGTACTGATCTCATTGGTCAGGCACGTCCAGTCATCGGCAGAGCTGGTAGCGCCCGAAGTGGCCGGGGCGGTTCGTTCAGGTCGGGACTGCAAGGCGGTGAATCGGGCCTTTGGTATAGCGGAGGGAGGGAGTGTGGAAGCGGCTGTTGGGGCGGTGTGCGTGCTGATCATGAACTCCATTACCTCGGCGACTACTAGTGCTGCTGTTGTTCTGCCGACTATGGTCAATGAGGCAGGACGGACTACAACAACACTACCACCATTCGTACTCGAGGCCAGGCCTAGGGGAACGCTGCCGACGACTGTTGCTACCATGGACGCGACTGACCCTTCCCCTACTTCGACTGAGATGGTAACAACCTCGCCGGCAACGAGGGCAACTACCACCCCCACGACTACCAGCGCGACTAGTGCCACGACTACCAGCCCGACTGCCACCACGACTAGTAGCCCGACTACCACCACGACTAGTAGCCCGACTACCACCACGACAACTTCCACTATTACCATTACTACTACTGTGCCTCCAACCACCAGCACGACCACTACTACTACCACCACTACTACCATGACCACTACTACTACCCCTACTCTTGCTGCCATCATTGTGCGTACTAGTCCGAAGGTGACGACGCTATCTCCCACAGCTGAGGAGGAGGAGGCAATCACCAGCACCGCCTCTGAGGCCCTTCCCAAGGGGGCTTGGCTGGACTGGGTGGGTGGCTGTCGCTGGGGCGGGATGATGCGCTAGTTGCCGCCTCCCGGGCATCCGACTTTACTATGTCTATTGTAGCCCTTCGTCGTGCATGACTCCGAACAGTTGTCTAGTCGGGTGAAGTGCTCATGATCAGATACAAGAAAGGAAAACGGTGGTTCGTCTCATGTGCCTCTTGTCCTACACCCCGGACCAGATATTCTTCGGTATCACTTCCACCACTACGGCAAAAGTAAACCATTGGGTTAGCAGGAGAACCATCCCAGTCTGGCAGAGGGAACCTTTCAGGGAGCCTACCGCGTGCAAGTGGCAGGGAAATGCCGGAATTCGGAACCTCCTAGGAAGTAAGAACTGTTCTTTCCCTTCGAGGTTGGTGGACTGTCTCTCGCCGCTCCTGCTCAACCGGCGGTCGTTTCCGCATCATCCATCAGTCACCATGGTGGCCCATAAGGCCATGTTATCGTTATCGACGCTCCTCGTAGGGTACGGGTTCGTCCTGCTGCTGGCTTCCTACCCGACAGCGGTATCGAAGTGGCCGAGTCGAAAGACAGGAACTGCCTTGGCATCTTCAAGTCGTTCGGGCTCAGCCCGCAGCTGACTGTGAAGGAGGCGGTGGATGAACTCTGCCATCGGAGTAGTCCCGCCAAGCCCGCAACCAAGCTGTATAATGACACTAGGCCCGCTACGGCACCAACTGGGTCGAGCTCTGTAGGAGGGGTGGTTCCCTTTGCGCCCCGAGTGCGAACAGTCCCAGCCGCGGATTTTGGATGAGTAATGGTCTTCAGGAGCTCCTTCTACTTATGCAAAGGGGTGCAGGTCGGAGGGCAGTACTTTGGCCTCTCCAGGCCTGAATCTTCCGAGTCATGGGATACGATATGGCACCTGCATGCACGCTGCAACTACGAGGACACCAGCATGGGACTTTATCCGAGGTCAGATGCCCTGCTGTAGTAGTGGATAGAAATGCCTTGTCGCGAGCTTGCCCTTACTGGCCCTGAGCTATCAATCTCTGCATACTGCAAGCGTCTCTGTTTCGGGAAACGATCTTTCCTCGGAATGGTTACTGTGTGAGGTGACAGTCATCAGTCACAAAATCGATCACTCATCAATTTTCCTTATATGAATTCGGAAGTGTATGGTACGCTAGCCAGGTCTTTCGACTCGAAATCTGGATAGGTGGATTGCTCATCGTTGCGGTATCCAACGGTGAAACCAATAATTTTTGATGACAGTAGACAAGTTTATACCATCGTAGGTTGTCGTAGCACAAAGGCCTGAATCGGATGGGCCTGCTTTCTCCTGAGTGTTCCTCTCCCCTACCAGGCACCTGGATAAGATAGTCGCAGTCGGGAGGCCGCCAAAGGACTGCCCAGATCTGCTCAACATGTTCTACGTTCGTGAGGGCAAGTCACCCGCGGAGATTATGCGGACAGTCTGCATCCGTCACTTCCATCCCGAGATCACCAAACAGGCCAACACCCAAAAAAGGTTTCGGCAGCTCGGAACGAGCTGGCCCTACTGGGTAAGCGGGGCGAGTGCTCCCTGGTAGACGGTAGGGAGTTGTGCTGTGGTAGGTTCAGTTTGGTCGGTATCAGCAAGTTGACCAGTGCCTCATCATGTTGAATAAAGATATCTTCGTGCTCTACTATCAGCCTACGGGCGCCGGATCGAACTGGAAAGGTCTAGCTGAGTGCCCGGGAGGCCGTGGGAGGGGCGACACTACGCTGTAAGCCCTGAGTTACGCAGGCCCGGTGGTGTGGTAGTTTCCACTTGCCTTCAGGATTCCCGTGGATCGCCTTGTTGCACCAAAAGGAGTCAGCGGGTATCGATCTTGTAGTCGACTTTTCCACTACGTTATTGGTGATGCTACTTCGGATGCGCCCCTACGGCGGTGTCGAGGATCTGTGATGGGTTGACTGGAGGAGGGGACAGTCGGCAACCGGGGAGGGTCAGGACTAACCCCACCAATCTCCCCACCAGGAGGAGGCAGATGGTTAATAACAGGCGCACCTTCACCAGGCCCTCATTCATCGACAAGAGAGGTACCTACATCCAACCGACAAGTCCTCTTACTACCACCTCTGTAGTGCCTCTCTCCCCTTTGCCCAAGCAGCGGAAGGGTATCGCTTGCTCATCGTACGACGGGCGCCAAGCTGTCAGCTTGCACATGATGTACGATATTGGCCGTAGCATATGGAGACTGGATGGTAGCTGTTATGCTCCCGGGAACTAACGTGATGAGGAAGTAAGCATCTGTTCGGGTGTAGCGTTGCTGCTGCAGGGCGGCTGTCGGTGATGGCGTTACCTACTCGCCTCCACCGTTGAGCGCTGGATGTTTTCAGGCATCTCGTCACTTACGTGGTCACTGATAGGGTCCTCTCGCAATGCAAGGATCTGTTCTATTATCTGGCCCCCACCGCCAGGAGCAACCAAGCTTACACCAAAGCCTTCTGCTCGCTCTTTATCAGTGGCTCCCCCACAGGCAGCACTGGCCGAGCTGGCAACGTAAATCAACACTCTTGATGGGACTTTGGACTCGCCTCATACCCTCATCAGATACGGGCGAGTAGAATCAATACCATCGATCATTGCACGCTCGTGGACGGCGACTTCTTCGTTATTTATCATAAGCGTCTTTCCAGCTCATCCCGGTGGACTCTGGATGCCAGCTGTCCCGACACGAGGGAGTCTGACGGCGTTAGGAGGTGGGGCATCTGGTTCGGCGGCGACTAGCTTTTCCTGTGGTGCCGTCTGTAGGGGTCAGGTAGGCGTGATAACCGTCGTTCAGAACTGCTTTCTCGGGGCCAAGTTGACTAGACTCCACTTAGTTTTGATGAAGGGATTTACCCCAATTCTGCATACCATGGATTGCCTTCGCTCGCCGTGCGGGCCAGCAGGATTGTTTGCCTCTCAGGGGTCTCACCAAAGTGGTCCCCTTCAACGTCAAGTCTGATGCATCCTGTTCACAAATATTACAAGCAGAGAAAATTCGCAGTTCGACAACCGCGGCAGCCGCGATTAAGACCATCTGCGATCGACATTTTCCAGGCGCGTGACGAAGCGGGCGCCTCTCCCGATTTCGGTCTATTTTCTGTGGTTAACTTGTCTTGTCACATGATACCTGTTCATTACTGTGCATGTTCACTTCGTGTCTTGAGACTCCCCTCTTACCCGCGTTCGGCGTGGCTTCATCTCCTTGTGTTGCAGTACTGAGTGTTGGCTCCTGGGCATGCCTGTGCAAGTAGCGAGCTTTTCAAATAAACTCGGGGATGTTCCGGTATGTCATGACTCATGAAAGGCATACAACGGAGGGAATCCTGACTGAATTCTCTCCGCAATACCCTCATGTCGTGGGAGGAGGAGTTGCCGAAACGGGATGATCGAACGATGAAGAAGGCGAACTGAGCATGAAGAATGTCTTCGTTTACTGGAGCAATTCGCAGTTGAACTCTAAACACACCAACCGAGTAGTCTGGGTTGTTGTGACATGTTCGACTCACCGTCGATTCATAAGCCTTGAAGGGGGCTCATTATATCACACTCAAAACAACACGACCGAATGAGCATCAAGAATACATCATTTGGTTGGATGCTGACAGTCGTGGGGAAGCGGCGATTCGGTGCATCACCGCTGTTTCCCGGCGTCGTCGTTGGCCTTCGCTGATTGCGGAAGTTGTTCTCCGTCTCCACCAGTTGCGCTCTCGAATCTTCTCAGTAAATCCATGTAAGCTGGAAAAGCCTCCTCGAAGGCAACATCGACACCCGAACCTAACGGGCCGTCGAACTTCATTTCACCCCTTCCCTTCCTAGTCGCTTCTGTAGTGGCAGAGAGCTCGAGTGCTTCGGACCGTCCGTGAGAGCTGTGCTTCTGATCGATTTCCGCGGTGCTCTTCTGTGTAGCCCTGTGGTCGGTGTTGGCTTCCTGCTGGCCTGGGGTCGTCCCTCCTCGTTAGGGGACTCCTTTCACGGTAGGGTAGGGCGTAGGTGTGATCGTGCGCAGTTGAAAGCGCGCATGCCCGTGGAGGAAGCAGGTAGAACGACAGCCATAGTAATCGAATCATTGTGAGTACTGTGGTGGAAGCGGGAGGGAGAATGGTGGGGACATCTCCTCTAATATTCTCAGGACTCGGCCAAAGAAGCCGGTAGAAGGCATACAGTGCTTTCGAATGAACGTACGGTCGTACGGGACCGACTCGAGAGTCTCCAGTCGTGTGGATAGTATTCACTGGACACCGACGTGCGTCCGTACGGTCTCGAGTCGAGACCTCCTCTCCAGAGGAAGACCCCGGCGTGTTATCCATTCTGGATAAGCGAGTTGGAAACCTCCGCCCTCAAGTCGCTCCACCTCGTTACGTTGGAGACGGCACAACGGCAGTCTCGTCATCGCCGCCCGGTGGAAATGAAAGGTTCGTGCGGGCAGCCATGTACGGGAGCGGATACTCGTCATGTGCGTGTCTTCTATCTTCTTCTGCAGGAGACTCGGCCAGGAAATGCTTTCATGCTGCTGCCTCGAGGTTGAATCGAACGCTGGAGAGTTCGGGTATGCCTCGACCCGGACACCATCCTCGAACCTCTCGACCGCCATGGGCAGGTCCGCACAACATCAACATGCATTACACAAGCCTCTGACCCTATACTCGACCCTCGACCACATCAACGATGGGACATGACCCATCCCAGAGTCGCATAGTGGTCATGCCAGACGACAGCTGTACCTCGACCGGCCGAAGCACCCAGCATCGCTCATTGTGCCCGGTATTTTCCAAGGTTTATCCAGCAGAAGATGCCATTCCCCTCAGGCGCTCCAGCCGACTCCCACTCGACGCAAATCCGATCGCTTGACTGTAGTGAAACAGACAAACAGTACATCAAAGAAATTGTTATCAAGTGTAGCGTATAATGTAACAAGCGACAGTGTCTAAAACCGCATCGGTAATTCTTCTCCCCATTCATCGCCTGTTCCGTCGACTCCGACGGTTGGTGTTCTGCGCGATGACGAAGCTGCCCTGCACGTCCGCATCAGTAGCCCCGGACTTCTCAACTTGTGCCCTCATGCTCAAGTATTGCTTCAAATCTTTCATCTGCTCTCGGAGGTCAGCCTTCTCCTCGTGGAGCTTCTTTGCACGAACCTGAGGAGCGGTATCAGACAGGCACCACCTCGCTGAGAGGCACAGAAAAGGGAAAATCTGACAAATTCGCCCACACAAGATGACATTAAACTGCACTCACCATCGACGCTATTTTCCGCCGCTGTATGATCCTTCTTCAGTCCAGCAACTGCCTCATCAAGTTCTCGTCGTTCTTCCTTCAACCCATCACATGCAAGGTTCAACCTAAGATACGGACAATTCGCGCCTTCCCATCACCGTGCGTCCCACTTCTCGAGTGCCGAAGTGACCTCCTCTTCCTCCGACTTCAGCTGTGCTCGCTCCTCGTCCACTACATCAAGCTCATCCTTGGCGTCGCAAAGCCTCGACAGAATCTCATCGCGCTGGCCCGTAGCAGCAGAGTAACTAACAACAGCAAACCACTGGCGAGGAGTCTGTTGCTTCTCCCTTGTTGTTCATGATACACAACAACGGAATAAGTGTAAAGTCTTTCCTTCTCACTTTCTCGAGAAGAATCAGGTATGCACGCACGCACAAGACGATCGGCGCATAATGAGTATCAAAGCCTTGCCACCAGCGCTGTTACCTCTCCCTATTCCGCGCTCGGATCTCTTCGAAGATCTCCTCGTAGTGCTGTTGCTGTGACTCCTGCAAAGTCGCGTAAACCTCATTGAACTCGGTCATGATATCATCCTCGTCTCCCTGGAGTATCTTCTTCGCTGCATGCTTCACTTTCTTACACGAACCTTGACCATCAACCTCAGCCTGTCGTCGACACAACGCCATCACCTTTGCTGTCCTCACTCGCCTCATCATCGCCGCCCTCTTGCGAGGCCCTGCCGGTGAGACCAACGAAGCCGCCCTCGGAGAAAAGTCGTACACGGACTGCGTGGACACCTACCGAGGAAGTGGCGAAATTTTTACGGTAAAATTGTCGAAAAATCCTCACCTGCATGGCGAAGGCGTGATCAGACTCCAGAAAGTGGGCGTAGGCGTGGGTGTAGTGATGACGATCATCTGCCCCCACCCGTACCACTCAATCCGTCTTCTACGAAACCCGAATAGCCTTCATTATCACAACCTGGGGAGGTAGGCGTCGCGATTGAACTCCCTCAGTGGCAGCGTACAGCCTATGAAGCCGCAGACGAGGCAGACCATGAGCTTCATCGCGTCAGCCTCCCCACAGACATCGCAGCTGCTGCACCTGCCAATCACGGGATCGACGAGCGAGGGAGCACTGTGGCTGCTCACCGCGACGGGTACTGTTGGAAACGGCAGACGGGGCAGGATCTGTCGCACCACTTGGAGAGGCACTTCCAATGGAAGCTGTGACCGCAGAGTATCGTCAACGCCACGCCGCCTCCCCCGCAGGCTGCTTGACCCCCAGTCGAGGTCGCGCTAGGGGAGTATCTTAGAGGTCGGATGTTGACCACGAAAGTGCAGTGATGAGCCTTACAGCAGTGGATCGAGACATATACTGCATTGGTGTTCCTTGGTGAGGACAGGGGCGAACAGTTGTACGGGAGCCAGCATCTCATCGACAGTCTTCGAGACGGCCGCGTCTATCCGGCAGGCAGTGACCTCTAGCAGCGGCAGGGAGCTACCTGTGGGGAGACGATGGCCATTCTGACAAGACGCGATTATGCTACTGGCGCCTCCGACCAACTGTCTGGCGTTGGCATGGGAATCCGAGCCGCCCACGAGGACCAGGAGGAGATAGGATTCTGGATAGGGACCGTGCAGGACCTGCATAGAGTACAACTTAGGAGACCAAGCCGACAAGGGGGAAAATACAACGTAAATTCGACAAGCAGCAGTCCCGGCGTGTCCTTCAAGATGGGCCCTCATCGTTGGTCAGATAAAGACTGGCGGAGAACGGATTCTAGTCCCGGTAAGAACTGAGGCGACTCTTAAGGACTCATCTTACAGATGGGACTCGTCTATAGATATTCCACACCATTCCAGCTGTATCGCGTACACGAGAAGTGTCTACCCGGTAATAAGCCCCTGCTCGCGATGGTATCAACGCTGCAGGCGTAATACCCGAAGACTCACCTTGTACTGCTCAACTCCAGCTTGGTAGGACTCCCAGACAGCCACCACTTCTGTTGGAGGGGTGTCCTTGGACACGCAGGGGCACAGGAGGACAGTGGGCTCGAAGCCATCGTAGTCGACGGCAGTGGACGATGATGATGACGATCGGCCGGCCTTAGTGTTGAAGTCAAATTCATCAACATAAATGAGACCTGTCAAGTTGGCAGCATTTTACACTTTTTCCATCAGTTTTTTCCTCAGCTGACCTGTGGTCATGTGCACGCTCGGGTTGCCCGCCCAAAACTCATATTTATCGACGGAGCTCGTCGAAGGCTCCTGTCTCTCCCGCGAATGAGAACCTGAGCTTCCCAGCATTCATCCAGCTGGCGAGGGGTGGCCCCTACAAGTTGACTGACTGCGAGTTCTTCTGATGGGGTCAGTGGTGGTAGAAGATGCTCTACTGGGTGGAGGTGGGGACGAGGAGGGTACCGACTTAGACGGCATTGTGATATGGTCAAGCTACAGAGGGAGTGATTGGCGCTTAACGGGTCGAACGTCAACACTGTTGACCCAACAAACCCTGAAAGGGTTGTTTACTATTCTCGGAAGCGGGCCCGCCATCAGTTCGGTAATTGTTCTTCACTTCTGAACCCAACTAAACTCAACTCAAACTGTTCAGCGAGGGGACTTACAAGTCAAGTAGACTTATCTCGCCATATAGCGACTCAACATGAAGAGCACAGCTGCCGTTGACGGGTTCGCTCTCCTCTCGCTGGAGGTCCAAAGTCACCACCAAGCGACTTCACGTCGACATGCTAAATCTTGTCCCAGAGGCTGGACTCGCGAACAAACCTTGTCGATGATACGTCGGACAGCAGCAACCTACAGAAATGATAGTTACTGATATCGACTGCCCCTCCATTTATCGTATACTCCTCCTTGTCCACCCTGAGTAGTGAAAGGGTCGGCGACTTCCGAATGCCTGAATGACGTGATGCTGCATTTCGCTGACTCCCACCGTGTATGGTCATCAGCTTCTACCCATTCCCGTTGTCCGTGGCTCTCTCATAGCAACCTGCCTCTGCCTCCTGTGACTTGATACACGACCGTTTCTCCATCACTGTACCAGCCTGTTCCAGAAGGGGGTCCTCACTGTGGGTCTCATAGCCGACAGATGAAAGTAGGTCTTAAAACTTCGACCCTTGGGCAATCGAGAGCACATTCTCCACCAATGAGTAAGCGCGGCATCAACAACTCCTGAGCCGGTACCGCTCCGGCGGTCTCCTGATCAGCCGGAGCTTCTCTTCCACCACTAGTGAGACTGTCTGTGGGGATACCGGTTAGTCAACAAGCTAAGTATCTATGCAGCACAAGCGTCGTGCTCAGGACTAAGTCCAAAAGACAAAGGCTTACATCGTGTACCGATCGATTCCTCTGGGTATGTTGAGAGCCACTGCCAAACACGGAAGTCTCGGACACCGCGACGAGCATTATGGTTTCAGCTTCTGACTCCTCACTTCGCCACATTCACAAGCAGTCTCCTCAACATTACTCCGATCTCATTAACATCTGCCGCAGCCGCGGTATCTTCACGGGTTGCTACCGCGTTATGGAATCGGCCATTAAGACGTCCAGCGCGTAAGTTCATAGTTGAAAACAGCACCATATTGTGAGTTACTATGCAGACAACTAACTCCAGACGCAAGGGGAGATCTACAAGCAACAACGCAACAAAGCCAATTCTGTCAAGTGTGGCCATTGGCAGAAGTGCCTGTGCTTTGGCGGCCACCGGCTCCGGTCAATTGCCTCCAAGCTCTCATGGACGTTGGCGAGTCGTGAGCTGTTCATAACCGTATAAACGCAAGTCTTCATGAATCAGGAATAGAATCGATTTAGTCGTTGCATAGAACCAAGATGAACCTATGTCAATATGCGCCACAATCACCACATCCCTCACGGCTTTAATCCGTACACGGCGCTGAATGGGTCGAACGTCGAGAAACGCCAAAGGGGTAGTTTTACTATTCTCGGAAGCCGTCAGGTGGTAACTGTTCTTCATTTCTAAGTCGGTTTACAGTCGGTAATACCGACGCCATGCTAGGGGCTTGCCGACGAAGTGCCCTCACCGACATCCAAGTCCATGGTCATCAAGCAGCTACACTATCGATCCTGGGAGTCAAGAATCGATTCTAAGTCTCATGGCCTTCATTTTGTACTAGAGGCAGTCGAGGCAGGCCCTCCTCTTACCTGTGCTGCATCAGCGGTTATCAACCTACACCTCACAAAAAGAAGGCGCTATTTTTATCATGATTGGATAACTGTGAATGATGGATCTCATCCTATTGCGAAAACACTTTAAAAGATTGGCTGATGCTGCTGCTTTAAAATGCAAAAATGCGGGGCCCAGGGATCGAACCTGGGACTAAATTTCTCATGCCGTCATCGAGGACAGCACCGTAGTCGTGAGTCGCAATAATAACTCAAGTTTGTTTCCTATTTTCATGCCAATCGTCGCATCACAAACATCATCACTTCGGCTTCGTCCTCATGGAGGCGATCTCGGCCCGGTGCCCGACGATGACGATGATTCTTCCCTCCCGTCCAACGCCCCATCGGGTGGTGTCCTAGAATCATTCAAGAGCTGTCGGTCAGTAGAGTCCAACCACGATGAGATGCTCAGCAAATGGGCTGATGCAACTAACTGGGGCATATCCATGACGGAGATGGTAGGTTGAACTCAGCAGCAGGGTGGTTCTATCGATGTCTGAGAGAGAATGGTCACTTCCGCGGGTTAGGAGGAACCCTAGGTCCGCCTTGCGAGAAGTGCCTTACCAAATATTTCATAGTTTTTGGGAGGGGTAGGGGTTGCGCTGAATGTCCATGAAGATTCCTCGCTCGTTCGAAATCCCAAAGTGGAGCTGCGGAGTTCATTCAGGCCGTGGCTCGGCATGATACACCGGCCAAGTTCACGAAGAAGACCTCGCATGGCAGCAGCAGTAGCGGGAGTTGGTTACCCCATAGACGACGTCACCACAAGGAGGATATGGAAATAGAGGAGACCAAAGACGCTGTCGCCATGCAGGTGGACAATGCTGACCCAGGCTGCAGTATGAGCGTCGATTGTGAATTTCATGGAGGTGAGTGCAGCATCAGGCACTCTATGGTTGATGAATCGACTTAGGCTTACTCAAGGGCCAGATAGTTATCGAAGGCATGAACGTACCGTATCTCTTCCAAGTAGCAGCAAGCTGGGAAATGGACATGGCTCCTTGTAGTGGCTCCTGCCCACCATCACTGCTGCTGACTACCTCCCCTCAGTGTGGTTCCCTATGCTGGAGAGCGTCGATAAAATAGCCGACTTCCACGTCAACGATGCTTCGGCCGCATTGCCCACGACGCCCATCAATCGGGATAAGGAGATGGGGTGCTTTTCTGATGTAAATCATCACTCCCAGGTCTATCATTAGGATCACTTCTGAGCTTCCCTTTTGTGCAGTCACCGTGTTCATGTCCAACATCCAGCAGCACCCGCGCCAGCTCGGGTGACGAATCGTCGTTGCTGCTGAGCCATGCAGCCCCAAGTCACCCTGTTATACTGGATGAGATGATGACCCATTTATTTGCAGTACCACCGGTACCAGCCATCAAGGGAGTCGACTCCTATTCTCACCGGTAGTAGAAAAGGCTGCAGGACTGCCGGCACTCAAAGACCATCGGCCGACCATCATCATGGCCGTGACGAGAGAGAAGTGGCAAGCTGTTATCTGTCAGGACCCTTTATTCATGGTCGCCGAAGTGCTCACCTACCCCGGGGTCGTTGATGATAGACTACTCTCCACCCTTGGATGCCAAGACCTGGAAAGGCGTCAAGCTCGATGCTCCTGGACGACGGGTACTACCATCACCTCACAGATTTTAGAGGACTGTACTTTTCTTGTGCGGGGGAGTCGCGTTGTGGTAGGTATTCCGTACGGAGCAGAAGGCAACGGCCGTGTACGTGAGGCCATCTTTGAAGGACCCCGAGCGACGCAGTGATGTGTAAGATACCACGGCTGATGGGCGGAAGCGGGCGGGTCATCAACGACCGAGTCTACGTGAAGAAAGTTATTAAGAATTGAATATAATGGCCAGTACTAGGAAATGAAGTCTAACATCAGACCAATAGAAAATTCGACAAAATTCAATAAAAAAGTCTGTAAAAACCTGTTAAGGCCGTCTTTGATTGTAATGCCATTAGCCACGTCTCGGTATCTATCCTCATTCATGTTTCGGTGCTATCATAGGCGGTGAAGCACAGTAGTAGAAGCACAACCCAATCACTGAATCCGTGTGCTGTATCATTTGCGTTTGGTGTGGTATCAGTAAGGGTTAATCATCCATATAGTTGTACTGTGGCAACTTTCTTTCTCCCACCCTAGCAGGATTCGTTCCCCTCGGCATCTCTCTGTCATGGGATTCGCCTCTCCCGGTTGAAGTGCACGCAGTGTGTTTAACTCCTCAGGTTTGTCAGCGTCCTTGCGGATCCTGGGGTCCCCACGTGGCTGGTCCCCAACTCCCTGGTCAAATGGATACTACGTCTTGGAGCCAGGGGTTTCGTGGATAAGGTTATGTCTGTGATGAGTGGTTGCACTACCGATCCGACGTAGTACCGGGAGGGGTGGACGCGAACGCTCTAGCGAGGAATCCTCGGGCATCTCCGAAATGACTCATTTCAAATAAGTTGTATCAGGCTTTTTCGATGAGGCTTCGAGAAATGACGATGGTTTTCTGACGGTTTGGTGCGTGTTTGTGCTCGCTGACGAATAGGATGGTGCAGACATGATTCGATATTTTCTTAAGTCAATGAGGTCGGGGAGCTCGCGACCATGCCTTGACTTGACCATCGTGGTCGTGTAATGTTCTTACGGTCAGGCACCGGTATGCGGTACGGATAGCAGAGAGGTACGAGGAGCTGTACTGGAAGTACGCCTTTTATGGTTTTAACCCGCCGGAGGCAGCTGTACCCAGGAGGATACGGGAGGAGGTTTTTCTGCAGCGGCAACTCAAAAGAAGTGAATCTTATATTCTGTCTTTGACGAGAGTCGACCTATTATCTTGCCAGGCGAACTCCGCGGTAAAGTGTCGCAAAAGACCGCTTGCACTCCCGAGCAAACGGCGGCTATCAGAGACCAGCCGAAAACGGCAGCATCGCGATCCAAGCCACCTGTCCATCCCGCTGGAAGACAGAAGGAGTTGCATCACCCGGAGGGCTCAATTGAGCTCAGATCTCGGAAAGATACCGCTCAAAATTCATCCCGGGATACAACCGAGTTGCGCCATTTCTTGAAGGCAGTTATTGCTATTATAGTCGTAGTTTTCGTCGCCTCATCGGTGGCATCTCTCCCCTTCCTCCGTAAATAGTAAGTGTAGTTTTGTCATATTCGGACGCGGACCCTTATGTTCAAGGAAAGCTCCGGAGAAACTTCATCGTTTTGTAGCCATTGCACTGCAACCAGGCTGCTGCCAGCAACCTCAACTTCTAGTACCGCTACTTCCGCTACTCATATTTTGCCCGATTCGCTAAGCCCATTTCATTATCGATAACTCATTTCTCATCCAGTCCTCGAGGAAGCGCCTCTGATGAGGTTGGATTTAAGACCATTTTCAGTACACAGCCGCACAAGTAGGCGCTGTCTCTTCTTCGGGGCTGCAGTGTCTTGTTAGTAGCCATCTTCTGTACACTGATTGCTCGCCTGTGTATCATGCAAGCTTGCTTTCCCCTTCATTCTCAACCTAGTATGATTGTTTCCTAGGCTCTGTGGGCTGAGCATGGGTCGTGTTTAATAGGAGTCCATTTACGTAGCGATGACCTTCGCTGACTAGATGCTGTCACCACAATGCTATGGAGTACTACCTGGGCGTGGTAACACGGTCCACTGGTGTCACCACCTTTCTAGTAGTGCCACTAAGGTGTGGTTACACGGGCCACTCGAGTGTAGTGGTGTCACCACCATGCTAAGGAGTACTACTAGGGTGTGGTTACACGGGCCACTCGAGTGTAGTGGTGTCACCACCATGCTATGGAGTACTACTAGGGTGTGGTTACACGGGCCAGTCAAGTGTAGTGGTGTCACCACCATGCTATGGAGTACTACTAGGGTGTGGTTACACGGGCCAGTCAAGTGTAGTGGTGTCACCACCATGCTATGGAGTACTACTAGGGTGTGGTTACACGGGCCAGTCAAGTGTAGTGGTGTCACCACCATGCTATGGAGTACTACTAGGGTGTGGTTACACGGGCCAGTCAAGTATAGTGGTGTCACCACCATGCTATAGAGTACTACAAGGGTGTGGTTACACGGGCCAGTCGAGTGTAGTGGTGTCACCAACATGCTATGGAGTGCTACTAGGGTGTGGTTACACGGGCCAGTCAAGTGCAATGGTGTCACCACCATGCTATGGAGTACTACCTTTTATGACTGTGCCTTCCAGCAGGGACTCTTTCTTCCCTTCACATGCCCGCTACACCTTACGCTTCATCGCCCCAGTCCCCGACGGCGGTACTCCCCTCCTCGGAAGCACCATCAGCATCGGCACCCAATGACTGGCAGTTCAATGCATTCTGCATCCCTCGTGCGGCAGTCGATGAGCACACCAAGGCCTTCCCCAATCAACTCTACACCCGCAGCGGCAGGAAGGTGACACGGCGTGTCACCGTGCCCCCGCCGTAACTTCTGTTTCAACTAAGCTTGGTCCGCAGCGAAATGAAAGTGATTGCTGTCAGGCACCATCAACCGCCCCCCAAGCGGGTCCAGGCCGGGAGCCTCGTGTCAGCTGATCGTCAAATCAATAGCGTTATCATCCTAATACACTATGATGAGGACATCCCCGATAGTAGAACGTACATGGAGTATGACTCCCTCTCGAGCGCTATGGACGGTAGGGTTTCCCACTCGCCGTTGGATGGGCTCCTGAATGTTCCCGGGATCGACACTGGTGGCGTTACCCGTATAGTTTCGGATCGAAAACGTTGGCGGCCCATTCGACGAGATTTTTCGTATTGGACACGCTTCAACCCAGGATTCCAGCGGCATGTAGTAGCCTGGCAGGTATCTGCCGCTTGTATGAGTCAGCGCTGAGCGATGCATTAGCCCCGAGAGGCGAGAGGGAGGACGTGTCACCGTCAGTAGAGGGCGAGAGGAAGAGGCAGCGGAGTGTCAACTACAGTGCACAGGACTTGTTCAAGTAGGCTTGGGCCAGCCACTCATCACCCTACGCAAGTCTTGATGCACCATTCCCGACGATCAGTGGCGCCCCTATATTTCTAGAGGCGGCAAGGGTTGCCCGAGTGGTATAGTTTCAGCGGTTCTGAGACCTGTCGTGATTGCAGCGCTGCAGGATACTTCGAAGTTTGTACGTTTTACTTAGTGGCACAACAAATAATAGGACTGTGTAGCACGGCTTAGCTCAGCACTGGTACTGTGCGGAATAATGCCTTATAGGCATTGCCTGTGCTACTTCATGCTCGCTGTAGTTACATCGACAGCATGGCTGCAATGAAGGCTTTCATCTCGCACAAGGCAACGGAGAATGGCCGAGTCTCGAGGAAGGCAACGAGCAATGGCCTCGAAGACATGCTAGCTCCGCGGGATATCAAGTGGATCAAGGAGAATCTTATTAAGCATCTTCGGAGTCAATTAGACGCTCCATCAATGCCGCCCTATACATCCACCACTGCCCAATGACATGAGATAATGTCTCTCAGGAACCCAGTGTTCTTGCGTTCGGATATTGATTACGAAATGCGGTTAAGGTATTATTAAGGCGAACACTGGAGGATGACAATCCGACAAAATATTTTCAAGGCCTCGTGGAGGTCTACTGAGAGCGGTGCCCCTCATTAGGAATATCATGCTCCAAAGGCGGACTGCGAAGAATCGGCTCACGCATGAACGGGCTGTTGACATCGATGCTAAACGCGTAATTGGTTCAGTCTGCTCGCAAGGATTACTATGAGCATTTCAACAGCAGCATGCGTCAATCGCTCTGCCGTGCGGAGGAAGGCCCACTTTTCCAATATTCATCGGCACACGGTGTCTTGTAGGCAGTTGCTGCATATGAAATTGTATCTGCTGCATCGCTCCGCTCAACCAGAATGGTGGTCCAATCCTTTGCGTTCGAGGCATGCCTGGCTGTGAGCTGCGTCAAGCCCTTGTCTACATTCTTCCACCCAACGAGCTTTCTGATCCTGGAAGGGCCGAGGCGCCGTTCATTAAAGATTCCGCGTTTTCGGTATGAACTTGCAGATGCTCAACAGTAGCCGATACGGTCGTGAAACAAATTCGTATAAGACGAATCACGATGGCGATATAAACGTGAATTTGCAAGAGTTTCTAATCAGAGCTTTTGCCGATGATGGGCGCAAGCAAACCCAACCAACGTTGACGTAGAATGGTACTGGTGAAGGTAATGGTTTTGGCACCCGCCTTCCCGTAACTAACTCCAGCCCTGTGTCGGTGTCTTGTCCGAATTTTTATCTGAAAAATCAGAGAATAAACAGACTGTGGAATGTCCGTGTATGGGAGGAGAGGGGAGCATTCCCGACGACAGTGCCGAATAAGTGCCACGGGACAGCGGCGTTGATCACCTCAAGCAGCTCGGTCAAGTCCACTTCGCCGAGCAAGTCGAACAGATTCTTAACTGGATGAGACGGTATCTGCCCGGAGCCTTGAAAGCCGCCGGACTGCGCCGTGAGCTTCACCCTCCCCCTACTGTGATATCAGCTTCAGCTCCGAGGTTGGTCGTCTGGGTGTGCGAGTGCCTTCTCATCGACGCCAGCATCCACGTCTCTTCAAGCGGCCACGACAGCAAACTATCTAGAATGGGGACAACAGGGGGAATGGCTACTTGCATGCATCGGCCAAGTGAAATGCTGAATACTGAGCTCACCTCTGACGAGCCTTAGTTGGCCTACCTTTCCCGGTGAGGAGAGAGCGCAAACCTGCAGCAGCTCTTGGCGGTAATCAACCTAAAGGAGGCCTCTAGTATCAGCGGAGCGAAGCATGGATCGTGCCATATTGACGTACATCTGGACACGACTCTCCTCCACTAGGTGTCAGGGTTATGAGCTTCACGTGGTCTTGGGGCTTGAGGTGTAGGCAGCGGGCCGCCGATCGACGAAGGGAGTCCTCGGCCAGGATCGCGAAACGATGAGAGCACCCTTCTTGGATGAATCGGGCAACCTGGCCAACTTAAGTGCGGCAGCATGTAATCGAATGCAAAAGACGATTGTTGTGAAAGTGAGCAACAGCGTGTGACCGGTTCTGCCGAGCACCAAAATAATAGAGCATAGAAATGATGGCTCGCTTTCATACGTCGTGCTAATCGTCCACCACGAAGTCCTACCTCAGTTGCTGAGGTATCGTCATGAAATAGCAGCAACTTCACATCATCGTCGGCAGGGCGGGTTCCGATATCTGATGTATCTAGGTGGGGCGTTCGCGATGCGGACTCTGTTGGGTTCGCAAAAGAGGGATGTACGAATACTCCCTTCCATGCCTGGCTGGAGACATGTTATTCCCTTGGCAGCTCCGACGATCGCCATGAGCTGTGGGGCTCGGTGGAAGACCATAACACCGGTAACGGACGTGAAGGGTTGAAGGCATCTGAACCATGATGTCAGTGGAGCAAGATCCCTGCCAACGGGTTTGTATGTGGCGGACCTGCTGTACTCCATCCCCTCGGCTGCCGGCAGAATCCTAGGACCGTCCATGATGAGTATACCACGGCGTCTTGTTACAGTCACCGTGACAGGGGCTGCAGCAGTGGTCTCTACAGGGAACAACAGTCTACTGTGAGCGACTGCAGGAACCGCAGAAATGTAGACTGATACTCCGTTCTACTCATTACACGACGACGAGTGCTACGATACGGCTTTTCAACGTCTCCGAGGACCTTAGCCGCATGAGCTCAGCGTACATACAAATGCCGCTGGGCTTATCATCGAAGGCCCAGTTATTATACAACTGATACCCAATCTTTGCGAACTTACTTCTATCGATAATATGAGCCCTCCTCATGCACATAACTTCAGTTGGTTCCTTGAAGTACTCAGATAGCCGACTTTCCAAAACCATAAGTTGGCTGTCTGGCAACCACGGTCCACTAAGAGTGTACGGTCGACCAGCGGCCCCACCTTTCTCCCTCTCCTCCAGAACGAGGCGAGCTACACTCGGCCTCAGTCTGCTGTTGTGGCTCATCATCTCTGTCTGCATCAACTCCATCACTGGATACCTCATGGATCCATAACGGCTCAGCAAGAATCCCAGAGTGCGGCAAGGCAGCTGGCATCCCTCCAGTCCCTGCACAGACCATACGTTTCGGAAAGCACTACACACAGTCCCCTGCTGAATGATTCTAGAGGACATTCCGGTAAGGCCAGTCAGATGGCCAATGGCAGCGGAATCCGCTGGGATGAAGGAGATCTCACGATCTCAGTCGTCCAACGAGAAGCAATTCGACGACTACTCGATACACGATTCGCCCTGCAACGGCGCGGACGGTCATTCTCGAACCAGGACAGAAGCGTTCGTCGTAAGTAGGTTCAATAGTAACATGCTGAGTGCTTCTAATTTCAATACCGGCGATACTGCGCAGGCGATTCGTTACTTCCCGAGCCACAGCCTCAACCAAGAATCCTATAATCTTCTGTGATACCAGGCGCGGCAGTAGCCAGCCCGTCGTCTTCCCCTGAGAGCGCTCCACCTTGGAGATGTTCAGGATCTGCAGGGGACAATGACTGTGAATGGAGGCGAGAGAACAGAGGACTTCGGGTCTGGCTCAACCGTCGTCTTGTTAATGGACTTCGTAGGTGGTGATGAATTGATAAGAAATGGTAGAGACACTGAATGTATCCATAACATGATGGAATGACGAGTAACATCTTCGACAAAATATGACTTGACGATAGGGTCCTTCGCCGAAAGGATCTGACATCCCTGATACCTCTCCTATCGTTACCAGTTTCGAGACAGCACGATAGACATGCGAATGGTCATCAGCTCCATCATCGTGATGAGTGTCAATATAGTACTCTAAAAGGTAGGTAATGGCTACTATGAGGCGAAGACGTGGGGTTGCGGTGGTGCTCGGCTGCATTCCACGTCTAGGGCCTGATGACGACGGGTGTACCGCCTACCGAGGGAGATGGCGACGTTATTATGCGTAGTTATTGATGTGCTACCTCGGTTAGGAGGCGGATAGTGAGGACTACGGAAGTGGTGGTCTCGTGAAGAATTGATTCGTCAACTGCCAGAGCGATCAGCTTGCATCTGGACAAGATGTTGTCGACCGTACACACACAAGAGGCAGATTCCCATCTGTGGGGTTGCTCACAGTATCTTAGGTTGATCCAGGCTCTCGATTAGAGGCTCGATCGGTAGGGACAGAACTGATGCGATGAAAGGGGAGGACGGTGAGACACTGCAAGGTCTCGGAGTATCTTCGATCGGCCTGACAAATCCGAAGCTCCTATCCATCCGTCACTATGGTTATACCAATAGAATGTTATATACAGAATCAGACGGAAGCTAAGTTTGCATAATAATAAAAGAAATACGACAGAATCATGTAGAAAATATGATCAACCAAGTCTTTGTAACAAAGAAGGTGAAGAGACCAGCAGCTTCCCTTTATGCAGTCGTAGCAGCAGTGACCACCCGAGCGAGAGCGACGTGCGGCAGCGTACGATGATCTCAGGTAGCACTGGGCATCTTAGTGTTTGGATGATCTCCGAGATCGAGCCTTGATAAGGGAGGATGTCGGGCCGTTGTTGACTCAAGAAGTTCTCTGAGAGGTGTACGTAAGCGTGAACGCCGCTGACTCAGATTGGTGCGTTCACCTCATCAGGACGACTCGGCAATCATGATCTTCCGAACCGTGCGGCCTTGGTGTTCCAGCCGGATGGTCCTCAGCTGTTCGGCTGGGGCGTCCCATCTGATACGAGGGCATCCATAGCGCTTCTCTACTGTCTCACCTTCTCCAGGTCGAGCAGGCTCTCAGTGAGCTTCTGTAAGAGAGAGGCCTCCAACTGTCGTACCGTACTCGTCTCCATTTCTTCAAACATTGCTACGATACAGCCTGGGCGAACGAGCCGCTCCACCTCCGCCTGAAGCCAGGCAGCACGCCAGCCGCCATTGTCAACTGCCTACCATTAAACTGTGTTTCTCTTCAGGACTGCTTTTAAGGATAGCGTTTACCAGCAGTTCCCGGGGAGCAAGAGGTGCTGCCTCATCAGTATCAGCTCTGAAAGACCTCGGTCATTGGCGAATTTACTGCCGCTCAGCGATTACTCAGGGCTGCCGTGTAGAATCGCTGCTAATCCCTTCATAATGGGGAAGCTCATCCTAGTGACTTCGGGTTTAGCCTGGGATGCACCCTCTACCCACCGTCGAGAATGTCGCTTACATAAGGTTTTGGAGGTGCGTGTAATGATGGTGTATCGTTGATGTGTCCGGGCGTGATGAATGAAGCAAGCATATCAGTGTTACAGCGGCAGGATGATGAGGGAACACGGAAGCGAGACTTCGAACTCGGTAGGTCTGCTAGTCGAGATTTCATCATTCTCATCCGCTCAGTACAAGACCCCTATGGCTCATCCACTGGTGGCCTAGTGCCTGTGTGTGTCAGTTGAAAGTCCAGCGCTGTCGTCGGCTTAGACTTGATGCCGATGTGCTAGCACCTTACCCATAAGCGCTGTATCGAGTTACTCAGTTAGCCTGAATGCTGCTGCCACAACGGGCGGAAGGAAGAGACCAGACCATCGCATGGTCCTTCATTCAGTTAGCCCGGGAGCATGATACTCGCAGGTAGACTGTATCGGGCGAGAATTCGCGGGGAGACTCGCTTCATTCGAGAATTCGCTTTTCATATCTATTCCTCAATTTTTCACTTCATTTCTGTCTGTGTTCTTTGACTAAGACAAGCACACCATTCCCACCCAGTTTGTGACGGCACTCAACCACCCGTTTATCAGAAATGCTTTTCGTATTCTTATCATCACGATAGACATTCTGCTGAGGCGGCAGCGGCAGCAGCACCACGGATAAGCAATGATAAAACAGAGGTAGATTATACAGATTCAAGGAGAATAAGCAAGCACACTTGATCAACCATCTACAGTCAACATGAAGCTCTCGATAGTAAGAAGCACCAACACTGCTCCCCACTATAGAGCCCGTTGGCGGCGCGCGAGTTTGGTAAGCATAGTTAACATAGAAGAGACACTCGGATCGTCGGCGACGGGGGCAAGAGACTGATTCGGTAGTAAAATGTGTATAGTATAAACGGACAAGTCAATTACACCTGCCTATCGGCATGACTGAGTAAGGGCTCGGTCGCAGAATCAGTCTTCTCATTAACCCTGTGGGGACGAGCGCTGTTGGATATTGATGACAGCACAGAGTTGGCGGCAGAGCCATTCATGACGAAAGGCTTTCGCTCTAGAGGAGTACCAGCGGACATCGACATCGACATGGGAGCACGAGTTGGATTAACCTGAAGAATCACGACGATAAGAACGATAGACTTTTTTGCGGGAGGCAGACGATATCACCTTCTCAGTTCCCGAGAGGCCGAAGGGTAGGCGTACGATGTTGTCATAGACAAGTACACCGTAAACCAGTAGGACGAATCCCGCTAGCTGGATGAGGGAATACGGCGTTAATGGCTCACCAAACGCGTGGTCCTCGCTCATATAGTACCTGTGATGACGAGACAAGATGAGAAGATGTTCACTAAGTACACGACAAGGCAACAGCGGAGGCACTTAGCCCCTGCTGGATGATACGAAACTCAGAATCGATTCTGGAATCGTATTTTTACGCGGGAAAATGCGGTCCCAAGATCGATTCGGTATGGCAGAATTGGCTCAGTAAAGACCCTCATAATTTAAGGTGAAGTACTGTAAAGAGACATTGCCAACAAGTCCTGCCCCAGCACTATGAAAGATGCTTCCCCCGATTTTACTCGATACCAAACTTCCACCGAATCTACCCTGTTATTACATGATAATAGAACAGACCCAAATAAGGATAGTCCTAGTAGAGTCTAGCATGGTTGTATGGATAGCAGAGGCAGAGTTAGTAACGTTAACAGCACAGATGTTGTAGGCGAAAGTGTTGAGAGCGTAACCGAGGACACCACCGAGAACCATACTAGAATGGCCCATCATAGCAAAGGCGTCCACAGCGTTCTCGAAAACGCCACCGACGTCCGTGCCTGGCACATGCTGCATGACTGGTAGAACGACACAGGCCATAACAAGAAGGCCCCAGATGCCTCAATACCCACTAGAGCCAGTGGTGGTACTGCGCCGCCCTTCAGAAGGAACTCCTCTACGACGTACTGGGAGGCACACACGACTTGACCACCGATGATGAAGCAAATACCAGTGATAACCTCGCCAACAGAGAAAGCTTACGGCTTGGGAGCCCCTCGAGAAAATCGAGGAAGAGCCGACCAAAGTGAGGGCGATGACACAAATCAGTACACCAGCCCAGTGGTTCCTGTACATTTTGCGCTTCAGGAAAATGACAGACAGTGCCGCTGAGAAGACAATTATGCTTCCCTTAAGCATTTGGAAGACCGAGACTGGGGTGTAGACCAGTCCGATGGCTTGGAACGAGGTCCCAACTAAGTCAAAACAGGCTGGGAAGAATATGGCCAGCCAGGTCTTCCGTGTCGGGTATGAGTATGGTTTGCCTGATAACCGTGCTGCTAAAGCAAGGATGTAAAAAACAACAAGTGCCAAGAACATGCCAGAGAACATCATAAGCGACATAAACCAGGGCTTATTGAACAGATGGACGCCGTACTGAGGCAGGCCGACCGCGAAACTCTGGAAGGCCAACTTCTCCGATATAGACTGGCCAGACCCAACAATAAGGCCAAGCCCGAACGCTAAACCGAGGGTCGATACGGCCATTAGTTCACACTAGGGGAGGAGGGGCTGCCAAAACTAAAGAGGAGGATAGAGAATTGGACGAGTGGATGATGATGACCGACTCAGATCTAGCTTCGTAAGCGTCGCGCGCCACGAAATTCTTATTCTAGCCGTAGTCCGCTAGCACACTTTAGTTGACTAAAACTAGGAGTCTTAGAGCATGCATCATTCATGGGAGTCCAGCATGAACCTTGGATACCATACTGACCGTTCTTCGCCTTCGCCGAGGAGGCCACTCAGGAGTCGGAATGGCATCTGTCTGTCAACCTTCGGGTCCTGGACAGTATTGTTGTTGTCGATGTTCTCATGCTATCGGATACGACCCAGGCATAGCAGGCTCCTGGGGAAGTTCTTCCCGGCAGTTCGAACTCTCTTCAGCGAAGTTACTTTCGACCGGTCCTCGAGGCCCTTCGCCCCTGAGATCCTGGCTGGATTGAGGTACTATAAAACCGTATTAGATATCCACGCAAATTCCTCTTCCAAGTGAAACCAGTGCTGGGCCGCGTGGGGAGCGAATTTCCAGTCAATCACTCATGACGGAGTGCCAAAGGGAAGCTGCTGAGGTCCTTTTAGCACCCGAGGTTGACACTGGTAATAAAGAAGCATTTGGATACTATGACGGAATGGATGAGCATAGATAAACCCCTAGTGCCCCCCACGGACTTGATACTGGCAGCTGAGACCGGATCCGGGAAGACATTAGCGTGAGTGCTTTTCATTTCTGCCTCTGGGATACTATTTACTAGGTATCTGACACCTCTAGCTTCGAGGCTGGCTCGGTATATAACAAAAGATTCCCCAGAGGGAGTGTACCTGATGGTATTGGTACCCACACGAGAACTCGTTCAGCAGATATCCAGAGTAATGAAGAGGGTGATGTCCCTCCTCCTTCGACTGGAGGCGTTCACCAGTCGCTTGTCTGCAAGGTCACAACATCCCTGTTATCCCACCACCCCGGTCCTGCGCAGTAGCTTCCTGTGTGGAGGCTACAGTATAGAAGATGACGTCGAGAGGATTGCTCTGGAGGATCGACCACATGTAGTACTGGCATGAGTTCGGCGGGCTCATTTTAAAGGGCTCTCGATCTGTAGGATGGGCTCAGTCTTGATCGGTGTATTCTCTCATTCGTATGGTGGTCACCGATGGGAGGAATGAATCGATAATGGCTGTAGGTGCTAGTGTGCACGCCTGGTCGGCTCATCTCCCATCTCTCGACCACCAGCGGCCTCTACGGCCTCCTCAAGCGCTCCCTGGACCTCCTGGTCATCGATGAGTTCGACAGGATGGCTGACATGGGCTTCCTCCCACAGCTCGAGTCAGTACCATCATCACAGACCGAGCATACCCCTCCTCACTGGTCAGGCATATTTATTCGACCCTCCTAGGCAGTCGGTCAGATGTCGGCATAGTGCTGTGCTCGGCCACGATCAGCCCAGTACTGGATGGCGTCGCGAAGAGGATACTTCGCCATGGCTTCCGCCGGACTGGGGTCTGGCAGGCCGGTTCGTCCCTTCGCGCGAGGGGTCACTTTTCAGACACCATCTGCTTTGTCGGCCACCCCAGACAAGCTACGACAGGAGGTTCTGTTTTTTAACGCTGATAAATTCCAAGTAGGGTCCTGGCTGGAGGGCCGCTTGTGCATCCTAGTGCCTCAGGAAACGCTGGAGGCTGTCATCTATCGGGCAACGGTGGGCTGCGATACTGCAACGGAATGGACAGGGCGTAGAGTGCTAGTACTCTTCCCGACTGTCCGGATACTTCAACTCTTTTACGTGATGACCAAAGCACGACGACGACAGAAAGGCACTAAAGCGGCCTTGCATGTAGTGTTGGTAGAAGTGTGAGGACAAGCCGCGTTACACCTCCATGCAGGCTACTCGCATCGCAGCGCTGCACGCTCAGCTGTCGAACGAAAAACGGCGGAGCATCGCTGATGAATTCCTCTGTCCCGATAAGTGCGGCTATCGTTAGCGACCGGCTGGTTTCTTACTTCTTGTTGTTTCTTATCAGTACGTGCCTGCACCACAAAGTCCTCTTCGCTACGGATGTCGCCGCCAGAGGGTTGGACTGGAGTCGGATCAGCCATGTGATCCAGGTCGTCCAGGTCGACACATCTTCAATCTTGACATGAGCCTCTACTCAGGTTGATGTTCCGCACGCCCAGACAGAAGGTGAAGTAGTCGACCAGTATGTCCACAGGATCGGTCGAACCGCTCGAGGAGGGTCGGAGGGAGCAAGCACGCTCCTGATCCCAAGGCAACTCCATCTCAATGGTCTCCCTCGTATCCTGGCAGACCATAGTCTGGAGGTCCTTGATGACGCGGAGGTGCTTGGGACTTACTTGTCGAAACTCCCGGTTGAAGAAATGGAGCCTGCCTGGATCGAACCTGGGTCCTGCCAGCTCGGCTACCGAAGTTTGATGGCATTTTATCATAGACAGTTGCAGTTGTCGTGTACCCATGATTTCGATGTTCGTAAGGGGGACATCGTCAAATGCGTGAATCAGATGGTATTCAGCACGGGGCTACTGAAGCGGCAACCAATGTTGAACAGGAAGTTCGTAGACCAGCTTGGGTTCACTGGTTTGCCGGGCATACGTATTGGCAGCTACTACGAGAAGGCCAGAGAGGCTGAGGCTCTGCAGAACGATGGGCACGTGGAACCTCACAGGCACGAAGACGTGAACGCCACCGCCTCCAGCCAGAATTGAATGCTACTGCTGTTCGACACAAAAGGAGACAGTCGATCCGTGTGTCGTAGCGTGAGCCACGAAGGCTCCATCGACTATTGTGACCACTGCTGTCTACGTATTTCATGATAGTGAGGACACCGCTGATCCCTCCCGACGGTGATGACCTGTGTTTCTGGTGGTAATTCGTTTCGAATGCTTGGTATTGTTTTCATAGTGCCTTCAACTGGTGGGTTGTTGGATTGAAGCTACCCAGTTGCTAGTAGAGTTCATCAGCACGCATGCACACGGTTCAGTGAGAGTCAGGATGGTCCGTAGAAGGCACGACTGATGTTAACTAGTCATACTTAGCTGAGGACCGGTCTGGACATCGGCGGGTTGGAGCTGTCGAAGGGATATGCCATCGGGTATCTTAGATTGCCACACGTCGAACACGTTCATTCCTAGCACGCGTGCACACGGATCTTTCGCGTGCGTTCACGCCGCTGCTCACCGTGTGGTGTTTTGACAATTTTACACTTACAGTAGACTGTCCCTACCGACCCTGCCCTAACATGTCGAACCCTCGTGCTACCTTCAATACTACCGCCGGCAGTTTCACCGTCGAGCTCTACATGGACAAGGTGAGTCGTGCGGCATTCCCTTGCTGCTGATGATTCATTCTGTTTATTACTCAGATGCCCATTACTGCCTCCAACTTCATCGACCTGGCTAAGAGTGGCTTCTACAATGGTCTCCACTTCCATCGTGTCATCTCGGGCTTCATGATTCAGTTCGGCTGCCCCTTCTCTAAGGACCCCAGGAGCGCCAGAGCCGGTAAGCTGGAATAGCAGCATAGGCAGCGACCACTGTCATCATCACTCTTCCCTGTAGGCACTGGTGGCCCCAAGGGTAACACTAAGTTCAGCGTCCCCGGCAAGGGAGAGATCACTAGGGACATGGGCGGTAACATCCCTGACGAGTTCAGGGAGGCCGGCTGCCCCCACCTCTCCAATGAGGTAGGACACAAGGCGCAGGATAGGCCCTCCAGTGCTATGCCCCTCTTCAGGTCGGAACCCTCTCTATGGCTAACACTGGCCGTCCCAACAGCGGTGGCAGCCAGTTCTTCATCAATGTCGCACATAACGAGTTCCTCGACTTCTGGAGAAACGATCTGGCTCCCAGTCAGCATCCCGTTTTCGGCAAGATCGTTGATGGTAAGAAACGGCTCCTTTACCATGTTAAGTTCTGCTTGGTACGGCTTCGTGATCAGGTATGGACGTCGTGATGAACATCTCGAAGACCCCTACCAACCACAACGACAGCCCCAAGACTCCCATTATGGTTAACTCCATCACCGTCCAGGGTGCCTAAATGATGACTGAAGAGCTACGTAGACGATCATGATGCGTTATCTCTATTAATGCCTTGACTGTTAATCGAGTAGGATGATGAATAACCGAGTTTGTGGTACTCATGTTGTGCCGCTGCTCTTGAGGAACTAGACTTTGATAACTCAACCTAGTTTGGTTTCGTTTCTTCCGGGTCTGGAGTTAGTCTGCTGGGAGAGCTAGGCGGTGACTGTGACACATCAGCGAGTAGCAGCAGTTCAGGAGGCTACTACTGCAAGTTCGTGAGCACCAGAGAGCCTGGAGAGGCCGAGTTTACGAAGGGAGGGGTTTGGTGGTAACACGATAAGTACCGCAGGGTAGCGGTGTTGCGCTTGAGAATGCGATTGACGGCTGAGCCGCCTCTAGGCGGCGAAACCCAGCGGGGTATCTATCTGAGATTCTAAGATGAGAGTACTCAGCTCAGCTGCGCGACTGGGAGCAATGGGGATTTACGGAGAAAATAGCTGCTTTGAGAGTCTCTTGATAAGGCTCGGTCTCGGAGGACAGTTCTTCCAGTGGTTGGATTGTTCTCGATGTTTGTGCGATAAGGCCTCAACCTCCCGATATTGACGATGTGTTCGCTATCCGTAGGACCCCATCAATACTTTATATGCACCACCCGTCAACAGCTCAGCTCCAGGGGCATCACATCAGACATGTACGCTATCAAGCCTTGCCGCAAGTTCTGCCGCCGACTAGTCGAGTGTTGTAGATACCACTATCCTCCTCGATGAGGGCCAGCGAATCACCAAATCCTCACAACGTTAGGAGGTATACTCTGAGCGATCCTGAAGTAATTTCGTTCTTCTCTCGGCGGAGAGCACCCGCGTATTCTTCCACAGAGCTCACCGATACCGTCACACGCAACGCCACACGAGTACCTAGTCGTGAACTTTCGGAATGACCGAAGCCTCATCTGTGATGTGAGTGCCTATCAGCTCTGATTTTACGTGGCCTTGAGGTCCCCTCGTCAGAATTTCGCGCCAATCTTCCGCGAGCTCCATCACTACATGCCGCCTGATGTCGGCTACAGGGTCTCTTTCACGACCATGCACTGCTTGGACAAGTGAGTTGATCGGGGGCTGTCGCTGTCGTAGTGGAATGCTTGTATCCCTCCCAGGCATGGACAACCCGGATCGGACTGGCCGATGTGCTCATCGCATTTTGTAAACCGGTACCCGTCGGTGAAGATCTTCCATATTGACACGAAGCAGCACCGCACAGATGACTATACTGCGTACGGTGCAGTCCATGGCTCAGTTTCTTTCGCCGTCTGATATTACCGCTTGACTGTGGTCGCATGAGATGCAGCCCAACTGCCTTTTCTGTTAGGATTCCTGGCGATCTCGAGGCTTCGAATCCCTCGTCAATCGCGAAGTTCATCAGCTCGTATATTCGATGGCATGACCAACAAGACCACCTCCGAGGTTTTCGACCTCATCTCACGCCCGCCAATTACAAGGAGGCATCCTCGCTGCATCCACTCGTACCGTCTCGCTCGATTCTGCCGCATGGACGTGCAATGGTGCATGGTTCTGGCTTCCTGTGCATCGCCTTGTATAGTTACTAGTTCGATTGCTCATAGACAGTAGACCTAGGTTGATCCTAGTACGTTCTAATCATCAACATGAGTGCCCCGCGTATCTCTATCTCCCACTAGGTAGGATGGGTATGGGAGGATGAGAGCAAGCGCAACAGTCGCGGGCGAATCTTCGTAACAACGCCAGGCAATGCGCCCTGTCTCGCTGGATGCTCGTGACTTGAACTCAAAGTCTGCCTTCCCCTTCCTCATGTCGATAACTTCTCTCCCGATATCGCATAAAACTCAGTAACGCGAGTGAGTGTTCCCATACGGACCACGGGTGATCACGTAGAAACCCACATGGAACAGCGCATGCAGCAACGGGGCGGAAGAACTCGTGCGGTCAGCGTGGACAGAAAACAACTTATGATACCATCATCTCATAGAAACAGAAAGCGAACAGATGCTCATCACCAGCACGCCAGGCTCAATTACGAAATAATGGCCTTCAGTGCGATGTCGCATCACACGGGTCAACCCTCATTCGGATACCGTGCAGCACGCTGACTCAACGATCTGAGGACCTGTAAATGGGAGAACGACTTACCCCAACCAACCGTAGGCGACATGCTCGAAACACTTTTTCCGCATCGATTGTTCCCTCTCACTTCGTAGGCCTTGGAGACGTCGGCCCTATCGATTTGAACCTCCTGCAAGTGCGATTGCCTTATGGTTGCCACGGCAGTTGCTAGCCAGATTAGACGGTGCACGTCAATGCAGCTGAGCTCTTCAGCGTGGCTTCGCAGCTGTCCTTCCGCCGCGGGAGGTGAGAACGCTTTCCTTCGACCGCACGCTCCTCCATGTGCCGTCACATCGACGTAGTTCATCCCCTGGGCAGCCTCCTAGATCTAGTTCGAGGACGAAGTCGAAGTAACTCATAAGGGCCTGTAAGGAGATACGTGGGCCAGGATAATATCTGCTATTCAGCAGCGGAGCTGGCACCGTTCTTACTTGGGCGTCGGCCGAGCAGCGATCGAGGGTATCCGAAGATATCCAACCCCAGATGGTGCAACAACATGGGATGAACGATTTCGAGTAGGGCGATAGGAGCGTTTGTCTGCAAAGGAATCATCCTAGAGAGCAAGACAGTGGGGTACCTCAACATGACATCATGCATCAGTGCTGCCAGGGTTCGAGTGATGCTCATGCTGTCGAGATCGAAGAGGACAGGTCGGCCTGGCCTGTCGTGGCAAGCACCGGTCGTGATAAGGGTCTCGGCTACGGCGCTAGCTGTCAGGCTTCCACCGAGCTCGCACACGGGCTCGGTGCGACAGGCACTGACAAGATGAAGCCTGTGTCGGATATTAGCGGAGCGGAGGTGACTGCCAGGCGAAGGGTCGTCCAACCTGAGTATTCCCCTGAGGTACTCCCTCGGGTGGCAGTGATCGTTCGTCTTGTATACCACAACGCAATGCGACGGAGGACGGCGAAGACCTCCGGGACTACGGGGTACCTCAAGAGCAGCGCCCTTCCCGAATGAGGTCGCAGCAGCACCTTTTCTGCAGACCTGCCGGGCTGCAGCAACGCTATCGGTCAGTGAATCATCACCTAGAGGAGATCACTCCCTACGCGAAAGGTGACTTTGTATGGATATCACCGGAGCACTCTGTCCGGCGATGGTGGTCCATAACGGCTTCTCGGGGGTTGCCAGCCCACTGTGGTGTTGACGTGCTCAAGAGGCTTGATAACAGCGCTATGATGGGCAGGTCGTTCACACCTTACACGAACTCCTTCTCCCATAGGCCAGTCACGACATAGGGGATGAGCGAGAAATGTGGTACTCAACCCGAGAGGAAGAGGATACGCGAGTGGGCTGTCACGTACCAGTCACCGCCGTGCCGTCGAGGATGGCCGCGATAGGGTCATCAACGGTTCTTGGGTCGGGCAACTGGATCACTCTCTCCGGGGCGGTCAGGGTTGGCACACTCAGGCAGAGGAATTCGGGTAGCCTCCACTTGGAGCGGCTACCATGCGGTGGGCCCTCTCGAAGCGCAGGGATCTCCAGCAGCACCATGTCAAGAAGGACACCCTAGAAAGCAGCGTCCGAGAACTGAACACAGAGGGCTATTCAGACCTCCGTTAGCAGAGACCGATCTCTGGCTCGACGAAGGATCTCCCCGTCCAGGGTGACGAGAGCTGCGGAGGCAGACCCACCGACGCCGGTCGAGCCATTCTCGAGGAGAACCTCGAACTGGCGGGGCAGAGTATGAGCTCAGGGCGTCGCGGAGATGTGAGAACCCGTACCGTTTGCCGACACTCGACCAGCTCTTCCCTGACGGGTACTCTTTTCTTGCAGCCAGGGCACACGAGGTGGGGTAGAGCCTGCAGGTTCGAAGGAAATACCCTCCCGCTTTTCGATAATAACAGGGACTGCTCGGGGGATTGTGAGTTTGCCGCCGAAGCTTGGCAGCTACCTCGATGATGTCCTTCCCTGGCGGGGAGAAGGCTACGGAGGAGGCAAGCCGCTGCTGCTGTCCGCAGCATGCACGGCCTGTCCTACACCAGACGTAGTGATGCTCCTCTGACCTTGCACGCATCATCACACAACGGTGGAACCTTCTCGGCAGAGCACACGACCTAGCAGAGGGAGATCACATCAGCCAGCAGCATTGGGATACATCATGTCCAGTCTGCAAAGAGAAATACAGCATCAGTCTGCTGACAACCTCAAGAGGGTTTCAACTGGATTCATTCGAACTTTGAACGAATCCAGAATTGGAATTTAAAAGATCCCCAGCGTTGAGTGGCTGTTGGATGGACAGCTTTCATGATTCACAATCACCTCTGGCCTGTCCTTCATAACGGACGTATCCAAAGCTCACCCTAGCATCCGAAAGTTGAAGCCGTTTCTCGGAGCCACAGTGAGGTTGATGAGGTGATGGGCCACTTCAACTTCATCTTCCAGGATTACCCTCTGCAAGACGAAGCCGAAGCAGGTTCTGAGGTAGGTCACCTAGGGGGGTGGATAGTGAAACCTTGACCTCCACAGAAGACACTCTAGTAGGGAATTGAGAGGTCCGGCCTTTTCAGCATGCAAGACACCGTCGACCTACCGTTGGGACCCCAGCCTGCGCTGAGGATGTTCCGGCACATGACGGAACACTTGAGAAGCTCTTGTATGTCGATCTCCAGCACGACTGTTAGCGGGTATGGGTCTGACTCCGCCGCGAAACTCTCACGAAGGGACGACATCAGACCTGATTTCGATCCTGGAAGCGGCAACGGCTGCACCCCGGTCATGCGAAGTGAGAACCGCAGGGTAGGGCCTCTGCCGGACAGTGTTGATCCCTACCATTATTCTCTATAATTTTCAGCATCATGAGAGCACTGCATGCTTCGGCAGCGGTGATACCCTGTAGCCCTCGGGGTGCAGCAGGACCGGTGTCATGACCTCTGTGAGAAACGCCTACAGAGTGGTGGTCGGTTCTCTTCTACTGTTGCTCACCGAATGGCATCATGTACAGAGCCGACATCATCCTGGAGGGTGCTAGAGGGCACATTGGCAACCCTCCCAGTGACTAGCGGTGGTCCACTCTCTGTGCGGTAGAGGCAGCAGTCACGAGTACCGCCGTTCGGTTGGACTCTGGTGAGAGGTGCGCCCAAGAGGGAAGCCTCTGCAGCAGAGCCGCAGGAGTCAGATGCTCGCCTTGCACGCTTAGACGATTTCGGGACGTCACCGTCTGTACCCCTGAAAGTTGAACCGATGCCTATGAGTATGAACGAACCACGTGCTCGCGGGGGCGAGCACTGCCCCCGCGGACAGGACCAACCCTGCTTCCTTATGGAGAGTTGTGGGGGGTCCCTCCGCTGGGGTCGGCGGTGGCCGGGCATCTGATCGGGCGGCAATCGTGCAATTCTCGAAGCGGGATGAAGCTCACCTCCCGACTGCGACACTCGCTCGGTTGACTCCGGGGACGGGAATGACTCGTCTGATGGATATTCGCTTTGAGTGGGAGTGCATTGGAGCTCGAGGGCCGATAGGCTCCCGAGAGAGGCGGTAGACAGGAATTGTGTTGTTCCCCTGAAACCACCACTCGCTGAACAGAGAGAGGTACTTACTAGCAGCCTGCACAGCGACCAAGCCTTTGCGCTCTAGCAAGCGCTGGCGCCAGATCGTACTGAGTGTATGTGGCGAATGGACGTCACCTTACATCAGCTTGGTTTCGCGCTGCTCCTGTGCCCTCAGGCTCATTGTTGTCTCAGTATGGGTGGTCGAAACTACTCAGCAAAGATACCAACAGAAAGGGCATTCATGATGTCGATCATGCACAGTACCGGGGTCGGATTCTGATGGAGAAGGTTCGCCGGTGAGCGTCTTGTCGCATTCTGCTGTGCTTCTTGGAACGTCCGTGGACAAGGATGATGGAGGCTTCTTGCTGGCCAGAGTTACTTCACTAAGACACAGTGAGTCCAGCATGCTCGCTATCAGTGGTCACCTGAGCTGCGAGGAGCTCCTCCTGTTGGGCGTTGGTATTCCCTTAGCGATGGTGAGCATAGCCCCCATTCTGCGCCGCTTGACACCACCTATGCTGAATTGCGACATTTAAGAAGACTCGTTAGGAGGGAAACACTGTTTCCTCTGTCGCACTTGGGAGCAAGTCTCTCTTCTGTTACCTCAACTGACGTTGACGGGCCGAGGTCTGACAGTGACGCCCTCGAGAAGTGCCCTTCCACGGTTATTGACGAGCCCTGTGACCAAGCCCGCCGTCCAATATCCCAATCTGCCTCATTTATTAACAACGCAATGAGCAGGACTCACGACCCGACGAGAACTGATATTGTGGTAACAACCTGATCGGATAATTATCGGGATGATGATCGAAGAAGCGGACGAAGCGAAAACCATCCAGCGGCTGGGTCCCAGCCCGACTGACGCCTCTCCTGCGGCCCGCCTGCTAAGTGAAACACAACTGACGGCCATAGCTCGGCCCGAGCAAAATGCGCATGCCCGCGGCAGCGTTGAAGCACAAGAAGTGCTCGTAGGCTCTTTCTGAAGGAGATAGACGGATACTGATAGTCGATACTTGACCTCATAGACGATGCTTCGAAGCGACCGTCAAAAATAGTGCTCATCACTGAACGAGGCCAAGAGATGACGACCGATGAAGGAAAATACGAAGTTGAGGGACCTCCATGGTGAAGTAATCGAGCAATTTACATCAGGCATGGATTTGCTTCGAGCTTTCACTAAGCAGCAGTATGGAAGCCACTCTGATCCATAAGCTGTACTCCTCAGGCACGATACGGGTATAGAACAGCCAACTCAAGAACACTTATCACCCTCTTCAGTAGCAGGAATGAGGGCCTCAGTCAAGCCTGTGCATCCAAAGGAGCTCATCATTACAGGAGCTGGTCACACACTCTCTGCATGAAGCAGCCAGGTTATCGAACAGGCAAGAGAAAATGCAAGACCTGATGGCGCACCATGAGTAGGCGTCGAAGCAGTCAGCACACGGAGGACTGAGCCCACAACCAGATACCAGATGTGGCGGGATCTCGCTGGTAAAGAAGCCGGCGTCACCGCTACATTTGTAAAAAAAGTTGGAGAACGAGGCGGTTTTGATCTTCTGCTTGTCAACATTGTTACAGGCATTATCAGCCACCACAAGAGCGATGATCACAGCGTTGACGAGGAAGTGCATTCTCAGATTAATGGGTTCGAAGCAACCGAGTCTAAGGACAGAAATGCGGCGACAGATTCTGAAATGAGCACCACAACTGGTTAAGTATGAACAAGACCCAGGGCAACGCAACTGGACAGTCAGGTCCTGACTCGAGGCGGGAGAGGAGAAAAATGCTACAGCTCGATCTATAGCGTAGTCTTCAACGTTCGCGCCATCCACGCGATTTTTAAGGGCGCGGAAGTCCCCTCTTCGGAGACGATTCGACAGAATTTGCTCAGGTCTAATGGTATGCGCTAACAGCAAAGGTCCAGTTACTGATCTGCCAGCTGGTAGCTGCGACAACGGCGAGGAGTTGCCATTTTTCATGCCGACACTCCATGCCGTGGCAATGAGACAGCGCTTCGCACGCAGGCTGAGACCAGCCCGGAACTCAATGAAGTTGAAGTAGGACCGCGAGTGGATTTATCTCTCCCTTCCGAAAGGATTCCCGATGATGGCGATGTAATTCAGTTACTGTACAGGTAGCTGAACCAACTGGAAGAATCATACACAACGACCCATTCCGCGACAAACTGCGTGTCACTCGCGGGCTGTCTTATGAAGGGATAGTTGTTGATAAACTGTATGTGGTGTTGGGTTCTTAGCTCCGCCCTCATCGTGAAACAGCACAGACCTCTCTCTTTCTCGCTCAAAAACCGCCAAACGGTCAGGCGCCAATGCCTCCCCACGGACAGCATTGGTTCTGAGGCCTGTTCACTGAGGTTCGTTCAAACAGGTGGGGAAATGACAAATCTGTCGGCAATTCATAATCCACTGTTGAAATGTCCCCTGGCCGGGTGTGCTCCACAGATGATCCGTTATGGCCCTTAACTTATGGGATGTCATCCGAGCGAAGTGTCTTGGACAAAGGAAAGGATCAGGCAACGCCGCCGCTGTTATTCGCGAACAACTTTGCCGGTTCAGATGAGCACAATACGAGCTGATCGACTACTGGCGGCAGTCATAGCCGAAACTCCCGACCCGAGGGCCCTGATCTCTTGGATATGTCTCGAGATGATGAGTTTGCCCCCAGTTTCGGCGCTCAAGTCTCAGTGCTCATGCTGGCCAAGAGTGAGAACGTCATGCTGCGGCCCCTCAAGGCTCCGGTAGAAGTATGTATATGAGGCGAAACTCCGGTGTTTGTTGTTGTTGTTGTTGTTGTTGTTGTTGTTGTTGTTGCTAACGCTCTTGAGAGCATCACCCGAGAGATCGCACCAACCGCGGCAGCACTAGCAGCGGAGTGCGACGTATCACAAAACACGGCCCTATACAGCGCCCGATTATCCCCACGTTCGCACTTCTTTGAGAACGACCATCCGTTGGCCACTCGACTCGGGCCATGGCAGGAAACGAGTTACTGATCTGCTGTCACAGCTCATCATCACCATGGCGAGCATCATTTCCAGTATCAACTCTGGATGGAGGGACGGGCCCCGGCAGCTTCATCGGAATATAGGAGAACGATGCATCAACCCCACGCAGAGCAGGCCCTGCACCGGTCTCAGAGGAAGCCTGTTGCACCTGCAGCAGGACGACTGGTCGAGGCAAGCGCCCGTCGGGATATAGGAGAAGAGTGCCCGCCGATACTCACCAGCCGAGTCAGCCTGGCTCGGCATCTGCGCCAAGTGCCCTTATCGCACTCTCCCTCTCGAGGGGTGTCCCCGGTTACGTAGTGAAATCCAGCACAGTTGGACAGGACACCGAAGACCTCAAGGGCTTGGACGAGGGGCGATGTATCCTTGATCAGCTCTGAGGAGGACGGTTTACAATGACGGCGGCGGCTACAGGCGTATACGAGAGAAACCCTTCTTCATCTCCTCAGCCATCCCGGACTGCGCTCGGATCTCCCCAATGTCATAACAGAAAATCTTAGAGTACACCCTGAAGCCGAGGAGGACGTGGAGCGCAGCAGTGAACAGCTCAATAATGAGACTTGGCTTCCGGTTTGAAAACGAGCGAGTTGATGAGGCTCACGAGCCGCCCCTTGTCGAAGGGGTCCACATAGGGTTCCCGAACTGATATCGAGTCCTTGGTGGCAAGAGAAACACTCCAGAACTGAGACCAATGACAGAGGCAGTTGGGGGCGGTCGAAGGATCGTGGGTCACTCCTTTGGGAACGACGATCACGTCTCCGGGCTGCTGTTGGCATTCATGGTAAGCTTGTAGGCCGAACTCCTCGCGCAGTTCCACGAGCTTCTCCTGACGAGAGTATCGCCTCACTCAGACATCACTTTGGCGATGCTGCGGGCGCTCAAAGATTGACCATAGCACGTTACCTCGAAGAACATGAACGCTGTAGTAGGCTCCAGAGCTTCCTTGGCGGACTCGGAAACTCGGAGCAGTTCCGAGTACGGGACGATGAGCCACCGCCGACTGAAGGGGTGAGAGGCTGTCGCCCATGGAGCCGGGAGGCTGTCTACCTCCCGTGCAGCAGAGAGTCCACCAGGGTTTCTCCCATGGGGTTGGGCCTGAGCTCTTCACCACTGCCTGATGGCCCGACCACTAGACGTCTGTGTAAACGACCCGTATACAGCCGCTCGATGAGATCCTCTCGCTGAGACTGGGGAGTGGCGAGAGCAGAGAATGGATAGCTGTGGCCTGCCTCTTCCCTGTCATTGCCAGTAATGGATTCCAGTATGGTCATGATGTCATTCCAGCCAGCTTCAAAGATATGCTCTCGCCATGCCATCAGACGAGACCATGGGTTGACCTGTGATCATAGCTCAGCGGGCTTATACGGACGAAAGGATACCTACTTCTCCTAGCTGAGCAGTGATATTGTCGTAGCGAGAGTTGAAGTCGGACGGGGGTTCCCTGGGCAGCCAAGACTTCAACGGAAGATCTACTTCACAATTCTCGGTGCCAGACCCGGGTAGCTGAGATGAATGCCATCATGATGAATGGAGACCGATATCGGTTCAGTGAAGGCCGAATTTCAAAGGCTTCGTCAGACCAGCCATGACCGTTTCCACTGCCAGAAGGGGCGAGCCCGGAAGGCGCGCGCGGAGGGAAGCTCTGTAAGCTGACGGGCGCTCACTTTGTTAGAGAAGCACTTGCTGAGGTAGTTGAGAACGATATCTCCTTCCTAGGGACTCGTACGCCCATTCTAGATAATTGTTTGTCTCGTGATGATAAAAAGTTCATCTTCACCTTGGAAAACATCCTTCCCGGACATAGACCTGATGATGATAGAGAGTTCTGTATCCTGCTCCGGGATGCCGCACTGAGTTTTACAGTACCAAACAGTACTCCCCATTATCCGAGGAAATAATGTAGCATGATGCGACTCGCTTCGGCAGACATGTGTGATCGGAAGATCCGCTTGTATAAGCTGGACTATGCAGAACCTACTCGGCCGTCCATTGACGTAGGTCAGACTCCTTGATACAGCAACCAGTGCCGTTTTGCAACAATATCGGTTCCTGTGGAAGTCGGAATTCTCCCTTCTCCACCAGCTGCTCGATCTCACCGACAGCTAGCCTCTTCAGTGTGCCTGCTAGTGGTGGGGCCGATCTGAGCTCGACTATGAAAGGACAGCCCCACGGCGGAAGCAAGAGAATGCCAGAGCAACCACAATGAGGATACGGTGGCCTTCGGCGTTTGAGGAATGGGGCGAGCTCAGACTAACTTCTAGTATAATCATGCACGGGATGTCTTCACGACATGCACGCAGTTCCACCGTTTTTCTACACTTCTTGCTCTGCAACTTTTTCATATCGGAAACTTTCCTCTTGCCCTCAGTGAAGCTCTGTGGTGGCGCATCGGTAGCCTTGCCGACTGACCTCATCGCGATTATCTGTTGTTGTGTATGAGTTCTATTCAGCTGTGTGATTAGATCGCTCATCTGCAGAGGTGACGCACTCTCAACAGTTCTCGACAAGGCGGTGGGAAGCTCACGAATTTCATCATGTTCGGCGATGCTGAGCGGGTGGACGCCCACTTCTTCAACTCTCTCGCTTCACCAAGGAGCTCTTCGGTATCGTCGCCTCTAGCAATGGTGTACTTCACATGAATATGAGTTTGTACGGGTTCTTTCCGAAGCCGCAGCTGAGCCCGCAGCAGCAGCAGCAGTGGAATGAAGCGGGGGAGTAGTATCGTGGGAGAAGAGAAGGTGCAAATACTACTACGACGACGACGACCCTCACACCTGACAATGTCGGTCTGACATCAACCATGTCCTCACATCCACGGAGAAGAAAGAGCGCGTCCACTAGCGACTATGTGCGGCCGGCAGGAGGGGAAGGCTAAGGTAAGTGTATCGGCTTGACAAGAGATACTTGCATGAGCCACATCCTGGTTAGACATTTATTTCAATCTCGAGATGATTATAGACAGGCTCAGTAGCGTAAACACCCTTTTTAGGAACGATAAGGCGATGAATACGCTCGGTTGCTGAGTGGCCATCCGACGCTGTTGTCGGAGCAACTGCATCAGACCGACCACTGCCATAGCACTCATACTCTCCGATCAATTACAGCCCCAGAACCCATCCAAAGTCATGACTGAACACAACACTCGAAACAGTCAGCCAGATCAAACAGTTTAGTTTCAACACACTATGCAACAAAGGTCAATAACAGACATTCCCGTTGAGACGCACGGGAAGGAGAAGTAAACTCGTATTATAAAGGATTAGTCGGCTATCGATGGACGGTGGCCCATATAGCTATTGTATAAAAAAGTATTAGTAAATCACATGGTAGAAGGGGTAACCTCACCATCGGACTTCTCTTGAAGGGAACGCATGAACTGGTAGAAGGCGAATTCGCTAGTCTGTAGACCGTTAGAGTAGACAAACTCGTCAGCAATCCAAGTAGCAACCATAGCGTTGAGATAAGCCTCGGGAGTGTTCTCGATGATCTTATCCAAACCACAATGAACAAGGAGCAACCTAGGCACACAACGTCTGAGAACAGCACGGACCATCCAATCATTCTCAGGATCGTGTTGCTCGAGGACGCCGAGGACATAGGACTGCATGTCGTTGATCTTCTTGGACAATAAGATTGTTGCATCAGTCTTACGAATGTATCTCGATCCATCAGGATACTTCACCTCATGGTTAGTCTTCCAGATACCATTGAACTCCATCTTGGCGTTATGACGGATGGCGGCAAGGATCTCCTGTACGTACTGTTCGTAGAACTCAGGAGCAGCACTAGTCGCATCAGGAGCGCAGAGGAATTTATCATGATCGTCCTTGTCCATGCACAAGGAGGCGAACACTTCCATACTGCTGGAAGTAACACCACCCTTGTTGGTGGAAGCATCCTTGAACAGCTCCACACCAGCATCCTCAAGATAACGACGAGCATCATCAGTGAAGTACAAGTTGGCACCTTCCACAACATACTTGAACTTCAGCTCCTTGGTCTCAGGGTTGAACATGGTCTTATCAACATTACCAATGTTGATAGTAGCAGGACGACCACCACAAGGAATGAAGAGATCAGCGGAGAAGTACTCCATCTCTGGGAAGTGATTTCGGACCTCAACACCGGACTTGAAGTGATCACCATTAGGTAGAGTTACATCCTTATCGTCAATGGTGACCAAGAATGCCTTTGGATCACTTGATAGCTTATCACGAGAGAAGCTGGAAACACCAACTCTGAGATGAGCGAGACGAGTGAGCTCCTCTCTGTTCAATCCCTGAGGATCATAAGCAACACCGGTACCATCACAAATGGCAACTGTCTTATCCTTAGAGATGAGAATCTCGTTAGAACCAAGATCACCATCGGGACCACCGGACATGACCTTGGTGAGCTTAGACTCCTCAAGACCCAACTTATCCAAAAGCTCGAGAACGTACTGATGGATGGAGTTGGTGGTCATGGCGTACTTATCATGAGGAATACCACCGAGGACGACGGACTTGCCAGTAGTCAAAGACTTCCAATATTTGTAACCACGAGCCTTGGCTCTCAAAGCACCCAATTTCATGAATCCAGCAGTATTCTCATCGGGGCCGAAGAAGAGCATCTCAGGCTTGGAGAGGTTGGAGTAGAGGCCGGTCTCCTTGGCGAGGATACAATCAAGAAGAGCGTCGATGTAGTTATTGAAGGCCTCACGACCACTGGTCTTCAAGTTCTGAGAGTCCGTATCCATGAGAATGGTACCCTTAGATCCGCCCTCAGGGATATCCTTGTTCTTAAGCTGCTGAGTGTAGGCCAAGTTGTAGTTCTCCTCCAACAAAGTGGCGCAGTTCTTCTTGTAGACCTGTTTGTTCCTAGAGAGGATAAGTCTGATACCACCACGAGCGATTTCAGTAAATCGGATGTGGAAGCCGTAGAAGCTCTTGCCAACGACAAGATAGACGGCATAAGGGATAGTAGGGAAGAGGGTCCTCGGACGATCAGCCAAGACCTCACCGTCGAACCTCATTGCGATAGCAGAAGCTGTACCAGCCTTGAAGAAGTTGGTCATCTGTAGATGAGCGCTGAGCTTCAAGAGAGTCTTCAAGATCTTCGCATCGAGACGAGATCCAACCTGATCATCAATCTTAGCGGCCAACTCCTTATTGTAGAAGGGCTTGCATTCACCAGTGGCAACCTTCTTGAAGTCGTCGAACATAGGGAGAGTGAGTTGATAGTTGGAAGTAAGAGCATCGTAGATCCTCTCATAAGTGATAGCATTAGCCATGGTATCTCTGAACAACGTATCCAACTCGCTCTTCTTGGACGGATCATTCTTGAAATAATCGGCCAAAGTAAGATACTCCTCAGTCTCCTTAGGGAAGAATGAGAAGATGAATTTGGCCGCAGTAATGAGGAAGATAGCATGCTCGGGTGTGATCTTATTCTTCAGTACAAGATCCCAAACCAGAGCGGACTTCTTCGGGTTATGCTTGAAATGGCTCACATAACGGAGAGTTTGAGCGAGCTTTTCCAAGACCTCACCCTGGAAAGTAGGATCGAAGAAGCAGGTGTAGGTGACAATACCGTTGGCGAAGGAGTCCACGTAGAATCTCTTGGGCTCGACGTTATGAGAACGGAAGCACTCGTTGATCTCAGAGATGTAAGCTTTACCCTTACGATCTACATCATAGGCAGCAAACTGCAACACTTGGGCGCCGGACTTCTGGACCAAATCAGCAGGAGCGTCGAACACTTTAACAACAGTGTTGCGAGCAGCCATGGTCTGATCGATAAGAGTCTGATAAAGCTTCTGTACTTCAGTAGATCTCTCCTCGAGGAATCGAGGGGTGGCCACGACCTGAAGGTCGGTCTCGTCCATCATGTCCTCGAACTTAACACCAGACTCGAATTTTTGCTTCTCAACAACGAGAACGCCGAGAGGGAACTTCCCATCAGGCATGGGAGGCTTCTCGGACTTGAGGAAGGTGATAGAGAAACCGCAGTCCTGAGCACCGTTGACATACTCAGCAACCTTGGCATCAGTGATGGCGATCTTCTCGGGCTCCATGGTGGTAAGATAGAAGGCCGAATCCACGTCCTCGATCTCGAAGTGGATGTAGTCAGACCTAGTAGCCTGAGAAACCTTCTTAGCAGCAATGAGGCAATGAATATGCCTGGCGATCTGAACACTGGTGAAGTGCTTGAAGTAGCTGGGATGGAGGCCGAGCTCAGTAAAGTAGTAGACGATCTCCTGCCACAGGGAACCAGCAGCGAGAACGCCTTCCTTCATGATGATAGAGAAGACCTGAGTCATCTTAGTCTCCAAGTCCTCAGGAGTCAGGGAGATATTGGTGTTCTTCACCTGCTCCTTCAAAGCATTCTCCTTCTCAGGAGAGAGATAACACATACCATCATCATTCTTGAGGTCGAGCTGACTGAGGACTTCCTTGATGTCGTTATGATGGTTCACAACAGCATCATGAATAGGGAGCATGCCGAAGCGATCAGGCTTCAACTGAGCTCCCTCACCCAACAAGTAGAGGACAGCAGCCATGTGACCACCAGCAGCAGCCAAGTGAAGAGGAGTCCTCTTATCATAGTCTTGAACATTAACAGATAGACCGGAGTTACTGGCCAATAGATCCTTCATGCGATTGATATCGCCTTCATAGGCAGCCTCAAGTAATGAAGAAACAACGTTTGTGGTTGCGGAATCCATAATTGAAGTTTATAAAAATAGAAACTACACAGAAGCAATCGAGGTCAGGAGCACAGAAAACTCAGAAAACGGACTGAGAACACGATTCACACACCGTTCCTTGACCCTCTTGGCTCCGAAATTGCCACTCGCGGCTTAAGCCTAGCGTCACAGCCGTCTAGCTTCCCTCCGCTGTGGCGGCCCGTCTGCTCTGTACCCGCATTGGTTGCACAAAAAATGTCTCCCTCTTCGACCAACCACAACAATAACGAGAAGCATTCACATGTTTCACGATTGCTTTACTTAACTGCGTGAAGAAGTGAAATCAATCGATGGAGGATGTTCTCTGGGAGTTTTACTGGAGAATCGTGTATGTCCATCAAACCGTTAATCGATCGTTCATGTCTTCGACTATTTATTAGCTTGGTTAGCTGGATGTGACGCAGCATCGCACAGATTCTACTGGGCGTTCTCGTAAGAATTGCTGATGAGCGTAGAAGCTGTTTTTCGTAAGTTGTCCGTAAAATGACGTTGCATGACGCCGATATAAGCATACGGTCAAGTCAGCAGCGATGAGCATACATCAAGCACGCCCTTCAAACGCTAGACGACTGTGAAAGTTGCGAGACCCAAAGTCGCTTCACATCGACTGCATCTCCCTTCTAAGCTGGCGAGCTAGGAGAGCCCCTCAGCATACTGACACGATGCCTGATTCCGTGAACACTGCCCGGTGCCCCTGAAGAATACTCTTTCTAGGTGTTGCGCGCGCATCCTCTCAACGTCTCACAGCAGGAGAGACGTGAGCTTATACGCGTAAGATAAGAACCCGTCCACGCTTGCAGCCGGCGATCTTATTCGGGGTCTCGTTTGAGGACATTGCCGAGCGGACATCCCGTCCACGCTCAGCCTCTTCGCTTAATCCAGCTAGTTTCGGCATCTCCACGTGAGTAACGACGACTGAATGAACTAACGCAACTAGACATGATACAACGCCGGCAACAACACCTCTTGTTCGGGTGAATGGAGAAATTCAGCAAAGGTCGCGTGGTTGGCTACGGTGATGAAGCTTTGCGTTTTCGGTGGCACGCCTGCACAGGACTTGGCGTTCGCCCAGAAATTGATTGTCCGGGCATCTCCAGGAGTTGAGTTAGTACGTAAGACTTTCTGCCGTAACATTACGATTGATCGGCTGCACTCGATGCAGGTGAAGCTGCGGCTATGCTCTTTACCCGAACCTATTCCCGGGTCACGCGTTTGCGGCGCGGGTATGCCCGTCCAATAGTTTGGCCTACCGTCGGACTCTGACCCTGTCATGCATCCCGCGGAGACTCTCCGAGAGAATAGCTGCCCCGTACCCGCCATAGACCCTGACCAAACCTTTACGTCGGTCTCGTCTCCGTTATCGGGCCGTCTCTCCTGAGGGACTCATCCACACGTTCAGGAATGCTCTGCTGTCTCGGGGACGGCTCACGACGAGGAAGGCTCAATGCGGGTGTTGTTGTGAGATGAACGTGTCACGAGATTCCTGGAGTAATAGCGAGCGGCTTTTCAGTTGTATTGGTTTGTTGATAGACTCTAACCAGGGATGACTGATCCGAATTTCAAGCCCATGCACGTGACTGTGACCCACGAGCATTGCCTCGGCAACGGTGGCCTCGGTCGATTCTGGATCCTCCCCGGATCACGTGATCGCGCTAAGCAGATCGCGGAGACTTATTTTCACGACTTCGAAGTTATCTCATCCCCCCGTGGTCATGATGGTTACATCGGAAAGTACGATGGACCCGACGGAACTGTCGTCGATATCGGCGTCATCTCCACCGGTATGGGGGCCCCGAGTGTTGATATTATCGCCACTGAGATGATCAAGCTTGGTGCTAAGGTCCTTGTTAGGGTCGGTACTGCTGGTGCTATGCAGAAGACTCTCAGCATCGGTGATATCGTCATCGCTACTGGTGCTATTCGTGATGAGGGTACCACCAGACACTACATGCCTCTCGAGTTCCCTGCTCTCGGTTCAGCTACTGTTGTTACCGCTATGTGTACTGCGGCCCAGCGCCAGCTCGAGTCCGACGATGATAAGCTCGAGGAGGGTGCTCAGTGGGTGTATGACGCCGGTCCGGTTCATACCAAGGATTCTCTCATGGCCAGAGAGTTCAAATACGGTCCCTATGCACCTGAACACAAACGCTACATGGAGGTGTTGGAGGACCTCGGCTGCCTAGCCTCCGAGATGGAAGTTGCCATGTTATTCAGCCTGGCTCAAGTTTACGGCGTTAAGGCTGGTTGTGTCCTTGCTATTATCGGTGGCGGTGATGACGCTCCCATTTCTGATCAGGCTCACCTAAAAAGTGAAGCGGTGGCTCGTTCATGCAGCATCGTGTGCCAGGGCATGGCTCAGCTGAAGAAAAAGCTAGCTCGTTATGGCAGAAAGGCTTCTCTACTTGGACGCTCATTGTCCCAAACTATCAAGTAACATTCGACTGAGGATGAGGACATGCTATTGAGAGTATTTATCAAATATTATCCAACTATGATCATGACTGTAACTGACTGGCTCTGTACTTGTGCTTAGAACGCAATTGCCTGTAGACCCTTACTGAGTGTTGAGTCGATAGTTGGCGAAAGCCGTGGGGATATTAGCACAGGCAATCACAGGCATCCTAGCTAGAAGGTACACTCCACCACTTCTTCGGATTTCCCGAAATGATTTTCTCACGAGCGGTGGTTCGAATCGGCGTCTCAAGGCCTCCCCATGGAGTTCACCCGAGCCATCCAACACTGTTTCGGAGCTTCACGTCGGAGAGCGATCCCCGTAAGGGTAGGCTCGAGGGTAAACAGAAGATAGCCTTCTACGGTAGGAATATCTTTTCATTCCTCAAGCACTCGAGCCGACCTTTCCTTTCAGCAATCATGTTCAGCCTGAGCTACTACTGTTGGTTGATGGCGGACGAAGAACGCCGGCAGGAGTTCGAGGAAGCGAAGACTTCCTTTAATTTACAACTCACACCAGAGCAACGTAGAGAACAAGAGGCCGATTTACATTGCCAAGATGGTCCCTCGATGGACCGGGGAGGAGGGAACACTGGATAGTGGCGAGAAACTAATTCTTCTCGTAATGGTACAATCACAACTCAGCGGGAGCCGCTGCTTCGTAGGAGTTCAATTCGGAAGACCATCGGTGGTACAACCTTGGCCGAATAGGAGAATTCGTCATGAGGCTGCGAGACTATGCAGAAAGGAAAAGAAGAGCCAGCAAGAGGACAGCAACCTCAGAGATGTAACCAAATACTCCCAGCAGGCTTTGCTTCGGCTCAACTGTACCCTGCATGCAGCCTCTAACGAAAATATACAACATGGAAAAATGAGGCCACTATGCCGCGCGGCACGGGAGAGGCGGTCGAAAAATTGAAGATCTGTGTGCCGCCTGCTGCTGCTGCTGCCGCGTGGCATAGCGGTCTCATCTCTCGTTGTATTTTTCAAGCTCGGATAGCACCCGCTTCATCATTTTCCGTAACAGGGCCTCGTCGAGTGCTCTCGATGCTTGGCCTGTATATTACGTTCGACGATGTCCTTTTTCAAATGCCCTTAGCCCAGGGCCGACAACCCTGCTGCAACGTGCCCGCCTCCTCTTTCAGAGCCAGTTGTATTACACAATCGTGCAGAAGTCCCCAGGGCCCGTCCTAGAGATGACAGCGCATATGGGAGACAAGAGTGAGAGGATGTTCATAGACGAGGGCTTCAAAGTCGTACATGGTCTCGAAGAGTGAGTGGGGGGGGGATCAGTGAACACCGTCGTTCGAGAGTATCGGTGGTCGCAGGTTCTTCGCACCTCGGAAGGGCAGCAGCAGCGGCAGCCGATAGCGCATGAACATCATATGTTTCTGTTTTAAAACGTATCGTGTTCGTACCCCGATTTACAATAATCTCAGTCGTCACACCCTCTGCACGAGTGTATGGTTGCACTTAGCGGCAGCTAGAGCGCCTTCTGGGGTCTGCTGGGGATCCTTGTTTCGGAATCAGTGACCTCGGTTCAAGACTTGGTGATTTTCATTCGCGATTCGGCTCACGCCCGATTCTGGAGCGGTGCTTCAAGTTCTGTACTCATCAGTGAGGTTCGACCTTTGTGAACACGATTGGTTCAAGACAGAGTCGGAGTGTGGGATCACGAATGGAGTTCTTGATCCGCGTCTGAGTGAGTTGATAGTCCAATGCCAGTAAAGGCTTAGTTAGGCCTCGACCGATGTGCTTAGTGCTTGGAGGTTTTATGCACAGATCAGAGTTTGGGTCCTCATTCTGTTGAACCATAAGAGCTCTGACTCACAGCATCCCCATGCGGCCCGTGTGTTGACGATGAGTTCATATCCGCTGCTTGCGGTGAGAGATGAAGTCTCATGCGCATCCGCTAGTTCTAAGGTTGTTAACTCACTTTTCTTCTTCGACGTTCAACATCCCTTCGACCTTCAAGCAAGGTCTTGTGGACTATGAACGCACCACACACTCGGTTAGGAAGCCAATGCTCGTGAACATGTATGATAAGGGGCAATGATAACACAAAGTGAACTGCTGCACACTAGCTGCAACACACCTTAATTTACAACCGAGCCTTCAAGAGAAGAGGGGCCATCACCAGGCGCGGCATCATCATAAACCTTCATCATCTCGAATAATAGCCTCTCGCGCACCCTACTAGGCGATTCGTTCTCCACGGCCTCTCGCTGGCCCCTACGGGACCTGTCACGAAGCTCCTTCGCTCATCAACTTCACCATGCCACCTAGCAGTGAAACTGCTGCCGATCTCCTTGAGGTAGGACTCCAACCCCGGGGCTACATCTGTGCTAACTGAGGGCTCATATCTGATGGAGAGAGCGATTCATGGCTCCCAGGAGCGGACCCGTTCACCCAAACTTGAACTTTGACCCGCTCGGAAGCTTCGAGCTGGGTGGCGGCGGATCTTCCGGGATGGGCATCCGAGGGAACTCAGCGACCTGGCAGGCACTTCTCAGCAGGAAGACTAACGATAGCCCTTCTTACTGAAGCATTCAAAGTGTTGAGCTCAATGGCGGCTCGTGAGGTTTGAGGTCCCCCACTGGGTCGAGGGAAGTAAACCAACCCTGATGAGTTCTCAGCGACAGGTGTCTACTCCAAAGGCGTCAGTTCGAAGGTCGTAAGATAGCTCCCTCACCTGTTGGCGTTAACTCCACTGGCGAACCAAGTGTCAGCCGATGCACCTCCTGAGCAGTCACCATCATCGTCAGCTTCAATGCAATAAAATCTGTTCGAAGATCCACGAGCACCAAGATGCTCCCGAGGCCTCACCCGCTCTTGGCTTTTGGAGGCGGTTGCAAAGGGAGTCGTGGCCGAGCGACGAGTGGCGCTCTTCCTACCCGGCCAGGAGACTCCACCAGAGAAGGTGTACCCTTGGGGAAGGATCCATCAGCAGCATCGAGGTCTGGTGGTGCGAAGTCGTCCTCTTGAGGCGAACTCAGAGGCGAGTGGTCATCAGCATCATGAGGAGGCGAGAAGGACGGAGCATCATCCCTGCCGTGGGGCGCGATACTGCCTACAGCGTTAGCAGTCAGCAAGGCTATACGATAGAGATGGTGTGGCGCGGGGCTTACTGACGTCCACCCCACTGGGGTTCTTCCTCTGCTTCCTCTAGCTTCCTCAACTCACTTGCCGACTGCAGCTTATCGAATTCAGACCATTTCCCGCCAGCACTGAGCAGAGGGCATTCTGTGTTCAGTCCGTCGTGACCATCCTCTAGCGGCTCCCTCGGCCTACAACGACTTGCTTCATTCGAGCGTTCGACTGTTGGCCACCCTACCTCGGTATCTCGATGGTGACGTCCGGATGCGGCACCTCTGGGGACGGGTCATGCTCGGATTCCCCCTCCTGCACAGTCGTATCGCTGTGCGCTGTCGTCGGCCTGACGTGTGCTTCCGGCGAAGGCATCTCGTTGGGGCCGGACTCACCGAGTTGGTATCGGGTCCACTCCGATGGCTCTCAGAGCCGCCTCGAGAGCCGCACTCTTCGACTCCGCCAAAGTCATCAGATCCCCGAGGCGTTGATCGACCTCCTGACGTCATCAGGCGCATGAGTAATGGCAAGGAGTTCCCAGGCGGATACCTCGCAGTCTCCACCATCACTTTTCACCCGCTCATGTGGCGAACTCGGTTCCTTGGCGGAGGGCCGGACTGTGTCTTCCATCAGGCAAAGAAGCTAGCTGACGGGCTGTGAGTGCCGCGCCCAGGACTGTGGGGGAATGGAAAGTAGTCCAGTCAGCGACGAGAGCCACTCGCCATTTCCCTAGTGGATACTAACGATGATACTAACGCAACTGCCGCTGATGAACAGGAAAAGCATGATGGTCAGGCGCCCACAGTGAAGCCACAACACCTGCATGGGGAGGTCTGTCCAAGGCCACCACCATCAAGCGCCACCTACTGAATGCTCCGCACGGCTGGGTAGTGGTTGCAGGTGCAGCCCTTCTGACACTCTAGAGGGAAAGCTGACGGGGTGTTCACCGCCGACGTGCCGCTCATTGAGGCGTACGCGTGGGAGACGGAGACGTCATCGATCGCCACGCCCTGTCCAATTTCATACCACACGCGAGCCGTCATAGACGGCTACCTCGCCGCTCTTCGAGAAGTCCCCGAGAATCTTCAACTTCGACAAGTTCCACAGGACTGCCGCCATCTCGCATTCTGTCGCATCAGTGAGCGGGAGGGCTACACCGACGTTGGGATAGAGTTGGCGCCCGACTGGCACCCACCGAGGTTCAGAGGGTCCTTCTTCCAGTTCTCACCGCTGGCGAGTCTGAGCGTAACCGTCTGCTCATTGCCGTCCCAGGTTAGGCCTCCCACCTGGGAAGTCAAAGTATCGAGAGAGATCCGTGAAGATCTTGCTCACTTGCGTTTCCCTAACGATCCTTAGGCCGCGGTGGTTGTTGCATACCGCACACTCTAGGGTTACCCTGAACAGTTCGACAATCTCCAGTGGCATAGCGGCTAGGTGTGGTCACCAAATGTTGGCCTTGTTGAGCAACTCCGACGTGAAGTCCCCGTAGGTACTCCGGACCGTGAAGGAGAGGTAGCCGCCATAGGCCCCTCTCATATGCTCGGCTCTGTAGACGGTAGAGGCTGGCAGGAAAGGATCCTTCGTCCACCGTGACGCAGGCGAGGAGACTAACACTGTTCCAACCACATACGGGTGGCGTGTCGAGCTCCTACCCCGGTCATCGCGACAGAAGGGGTCGGTCACACAGGATACGACGAGGGAGATCGATCGCCTTCCGACCCACCAGTGAGGTTGTAGAATGGATTGTACTGTGGTGAGACGAACTTCCACCGAACTCTATCAGAACCATCACTGAAGTCGGTGTACATGATATCATCATACCCAAGGCAGTAACTATCACAGTCCTAAGCCAATGACAAAACCCGCATCAGACTAACCGGTCCAGGCCTCCCAGTGTAAATGGCTGGTGCTCTGGGAGCAGTCACCTGGTCACCGAGATCCGACCATACAGCCGTACTCAACCGACCTTGTTGCCGTTGTCTTCAATAGTCCATCCTTGGCAGCTGTCCGTAAAACTTGAGGAAGATACGAAGCCTCTGCCGTTGGCGAATGTGACCGTCCTGCGCGCACAATGATGGACTGCCGGCTGGTCGGAGGCGAGTACCCAGGATCGCTGGTGATGCCAGCAACGGGTTCCTTCACAGTGTAGTGGATGTGGGCCCAGCTACCTGGGAGCCACAATCGAGGAGGCCTGACGAGGTCCTCCCTCTCACCCTCAACATCATCAGCGACGTCAAGGGGCGGCACATAGACCACTCGGGCGTAGGCATCCGTCACCTACCACACCTCCCTGTTCGGCTCTTTCCAAACATGTACGCTCCACAAACGCTAGTTCGCCGAGAATGACTACTGTGAGAGTTATCACCGCCAGACCGTGGTGGTTCTCACTTTGAAAGGGAGCATGTATTCCTGCAGAACTACGGGGGCAGTGTATGGTGATGCGGCGAAGGAGCGGTATGACTGTGACGTCTCATAAAGGGAGCCTCGCTCAGGGAGTGTCTCAATGTAGTACTCCAAAGCCGTGTTAGTGTCTTCATGACCTGAAAGAAACGTATCTTCCCACTCGCAAAGATTTCCTATCAGACCTGCCAACGTGAGAACGGTTGGTGTCTGGGGCAGAACCGTGACCGCTAGATGCCGCGCGATGGGGTTGGTCGTATAGGACTACTAAAAGGTAGACGATAGATGGACTAGAGAAGGTAGAAAGGTTACTGGTGGATAGATGTTGTCAAGGTCACTGCGGACGAGGGTGATCGACAACAGCAGGAAGGGAAGGAAGATGCTGCTTGCCATTGGAGGCGTCGAACGAACTTCTAAGTTCTGTTCAACGGCAACAATTGGGGGTTCGCGGCACTCATCATGTATTTGCTGAAGCACCGCCGTCCGCGACTCGAGAAGAGCCAAATCGCCCACCCATAATGCTTGCATAGAGCCCGACCCAGTAGAGGCCTCGGGAGAACGCTCAACCCGGCAGTGCTTCCGAACCGGCAACCCCCAAGAGAGACCGCGCCCTATTGAACAACAACGAAGAGCTGAGCTGTAATATCACTGACAACGTCATCACTATCATCATTGCTGTTTTTTCTTCCTTCGCTCCGCTGCAGCAATCGCCCGTATTTTCTCGATTTGCTCCTCAGTGTCAACACCATTATCGTCGATAAAGATAAGGCCACATGTCTCGTAAATGCACCTCGTCACCACTAGCAGGAGGACCAACAGCGTCAGGAGGGAGCCTATCAGGTGGAGGCTGGACTGGGAGACGAAGTGTCGAATGGGGTAGTAGAGGTTGCTGAAAACACACGAGCAACATCATACTCGCTCCACCCATCGACAGTCCACTAGGAAGGTTGATACCAATCTTCTCACAACACCCAGACTCAACCCGAAGAGTTGATGGTGCTCATCGAGAGCAACCACCCAAAGCTGGATGATCGGAACTAACCATTATCAGCATCACGATCGTCCGTCAAGAAGATCGGGTGAAAAATCTAAAAATCTTCTCCGATTTATTTTATAATCATCCACTGATCATACCACTCCACCGCTTATCAATCTTCCTCTCACCGGTGTGCCGCAATACTCAATTCTCTCTCGACGCAAGCATCGTGCCTTACTTTAGCGAGTCTATTCAAGACGACGTTATCTCGTCTATTGCGCGGCTCCAGCCTGCCGGTGAGTATCAGATCCAGGCCCTGGGCCAAACTGCCGACCCTCAATTCATCAGCGTCCTCCCAGTAAAGGTCTGGCTCATTGCCTTTGAACACGATAACCTGAAGATGAAACGAACACCCCAAGGAGTGGTATACAAGTGCTTCACAATAATGATACCAAGAACCTCTATCATGAATGATTCGCACGGGCACCACCACGGCATGACAAGAGACGGTTTACTGTATTGAGCGTGTATCGGAGGGTGGTGAGAAGAAGTCCATGCTGCCCGATCCTTGCGTACCCTAGGAAGGTCGTATTGGTGTATGCCCCAGTTACTGAGAGTGGACGCCCAATAAGCTCCCATCGAGGATGCCAAAGCGGAAGTGCTCAGCCAGGGTCTCATTCGCAAAGGCTCGCTCAAGCTCCGACCACCTGATTCAGAGATCGCTCTCAGAAAGGGAGGCTACTCTTACGCTTGCTGGTTTCTGTCTTTCGTGTCCGGATCAGCAGCAACGACGACTGCATCTTGAGGACCTCGCAAGAAATTGGCCGAGTTGCTCTCATCCAGCGTCCAGACACCTGCAGGGACCTGTTGCGGGAGGATGCTGGTGGAAGGGGAGACGTTACCCGGAAAAGCATGACCATCTATCCACTTCTGCATGGTGGCTGCTGACGACATAACCTCGGAGGCTCGGACGACCTGTGATGGGCACAGTTCGACCAACGTCACACGAGTTGAGGCGATCAACAGAAGAAGAGACAGTAACATTGGAAACCAGCTCTATAGGACTAATAGCGATGAGGTCGAGTCTGGGGGAGAGGCGAGTAGCCCGACGAGCCCTACCTTAGCGTACGTTCGCCGATCTCCCCACTTCAAACGTTGAGGTAGGGTTGGATGGCGATAGGATCACTAAGCATGCTTCCTCATTGAAATCGCATGAATGAGGACGACCGATGTAAGCGGAAAGATCAGAGGCAGCTTCCGGGGCCTGACGCTGAGGATAAACTTCCACTGAGCACAATAGGGACGTACCAGTATGAAGAAGGAATGCTGGTCCTTCAGTGTGGAGGCTACCTCCTCAAACGAGCTATGATCTGCCTTCGGGTCCCGAGGCGCGAGGATTACACGGGAGTAGGTATCCTGATGCGAGAAGTATGATTTGCTATTTTGTGGCGCGTGACGGTGTTCCATGAGCAGGGCCTACTCTCTCCGATCGCGCCTCCATCTCCTGCATTGAGTTCACTTTCTCTACGTTTTCTCGAGTCATGAATTCAATGTAGTCCAGGAAAGCCTCTTGAGTGCGGACACCGTTGTACGTGTAATGTAATGCCTGGCCGCTCGACTGTGCTGCAGCTGCCCACCTGAGCATCAGTATTGCTAGCAACAGACTGTGTGGGCAACTTGAAGAGCGCGTGCCTCAGTCTTCGGAGTCGTCACTAGACGACATTGCAAAACTATGGTACGCCATACCGCACCCCCCCAATAATGCGTTCGGTCTCCGATAAGTGGAGCACTCTATCAGGCCACGGTTGCTTACATGATAATGGTTGGGTACGAGTGAACGTCCAAGCGCTCTCGCAACTCCTTGTTGGTGGTGCATTCGACCTCGCCGAACCTAACCCTAGTCCCTCGGCCCTTGCTATCCCAGCTCCCGCTAGCCGCGACGAACTCCGGCATAGTTTTCTGAAGCAGGTCGCATCGCGAACAGTGAATCGTAGGGGGGGCAGCCGAATCGTCAGCAATCTATCCTAATAAGACCCCCCGGTGCGAAATCCTGTTACTTTGCACGCCTTGCACCACGAAACATGAAACATGACGATCCAGGCCTCCTCAGGCTGCCGATTGACAACCAACTGGTCAAAGTTATCGTTAGTGAGTTTCACTACAGCAGAATTACTAGTTGAGGGAGGGCGGGAAAGACAGAGTTGGACGCTTATTGAGAACAAACATATCAGAATTAGGAACATCTACATTAGAAAGAATACGAAAGGAACCACGTCGATAGGCGAATCCCTCTACACATACACGCTGGAATGGTCTAGTTGGTTATGACGACTGCCTAACACGCAGTAGGTCCCGAGTTCGATTCTCGGTTCCAGTATTCTATCATTTCATTTCTCACGTACTTCCAATTTAACAGTCTAGGACGCCACAACCAATCTTGCAACCCCACCCATGACCCCCCTCCATTGATCAACTCAATCCGCATAAGCCATTGGGCAGCAGCAGACGCTTCTCGCTCATCACCCTCAGGCAGACACTGGAGCGTACAGGTGGGCGAGTGGAGCTCTGCAAAAAACAGCATCGCCATCATGCGTACCACTCCCTCAGGCAGTACTACCTGAATTGGAGTTCTATGGCCTGGTCGAGCAATGGCAGGCTGATGTCGTGGCCAATCTCCCATGGAGGCTGTTCAACCGACAGGCTTCCATCAGAGTTCACAGTGCCAACAGCATGCACCACGATACTGAACCCATTGATATCAACTAACACGGATTTTTCGCCTTATTTTACTGTGTTTCCCCTCGAGAGGCGGAGGCCGCAAGTCCCTGAACTGTGGAAAAGCCCTGCTCTGGACGGCACACTATGTCCCCGTTATCTGGCGCCATCACCGTGAACAGACCGGTCTGCGGATGAGGCTGGGAGGTGAGCTGAAACAGAAAGATGACTAGTCAACTGGGAGATTACACCAGCTCCATAGCACGCAGAAAATGCCAAGGACCGACTACCCGAAGTGCTGCATTACGGCTTTCGAACGACCGATCAACTCAGTTGGCCGCTACGATACTGTGAACTGTCCTCGATGGACAGAAGGAGAGGTTGTTGGCGCTTAGTTTACGTGGGGCATCGAGCCACGAAGCAGGGCCAGCCTACAGCCCTCGTGACAGAGAGCTGTACCATAAGCCTTCGCTACACTATTGAGTGCTTTCCTTGGTCAATATAGTACCTTCCCGATCAGCCTCACACGCTGTCCCACCATCCTCTGCATGTATCTCTGGTTAACTAGAGGCCCCATAGTAGTGGTTGGAGCCCCGCCTGACATCTGGTCTTCTCGAAACTCAATAAAATTCCTTCTGTCTACACACTGTGTCCACATTGAACCACTGACCAACTCAACACTCCGATCGGGACGACTAAATATTGACACCCAATCATGCCGCATTACTGGGAGGCCCTATTGTTCCCTTGGAAGTCGCAACCAAACTGAAGCACAGACATGTGAAAATTTCGTTCATGAAAAGACGAAAGTCATGCGTAAGGAGACCACCCGCGTTTCTCAAGCTTGAAGCTAGAATGGGGATATACAGCCTCCTTCTATGGCACTGGAGTGCTGTAGGAGGGTGACCCTATGGTTCAACAGGCTCGCCGGAACGGCTCACTTGGCAGGGATCTTGCTAGTCTTCACAGGCACAGGTTCGAATCCCATCTCCTCCGCCGGCACTCCAAAGTCCTTCAGCTTGTGTTCATACACTCGTATTGTATCATTGTACATCTTCGCTAACCGCTGAATCTAGCGAAAAACAACAGGACCGGGAATCGAACTCGGGACCTATAACCTACTTCGTATTGAAGCGACCTGATAACCCCATTCTTAGCCTCCAGAACTCCTTCCAGCTTCTCCGTTACACTCTGCAGCGCCGCTGGGTCGATATTGGCCGATTTGACAACCTGAAAACCCCATCAATGCGACTGACGCCATCACAAGGGGCGATCTAAGTGGGCAAGACGGCACGGATTATGGCGATGCATATGCAGTCAGGAGGGCAGCTCATGATGGCAGGGACTTCCTCGAAAGGCAGCCCCGGATGAGCATCTCCCACTCAGCTATTTTTTCGAAGACCACCGCGTCTGTCAGGCGGAGCCGCACCCTACTGCATACTAAAGCTGATTCCTAGCTTCCACAGAGTATTAATTTGTTGTAGAGATGTTGTACAGATCCTTAGTGACACCCCTACTTCCTCCAACTTCCCCTGTTTCTCGGCGAAGCTACCGCCCAGCACGTCTAGCCTCTGCTCGAGCGCTAAGTTCTTCAACTCCGCCATGCGGCCCACATCAGCCACACCCTACAAAACGATACACCATTTCCCTACTACAACTTCGCCACGCCCTCGCCTTTGCAAAACGCCGTGTGATCTCATCCCTCTCATTCTCCAGCTTCTTCAACCTCTCCTCAGTCTGACGGTACCTAGGACATGGCAAGGGCAGTGCGTGAGTAGCACAGCGCAGGAAACTAGAACTAGCAGTAACGTAGAATGCTGACAAATCCTGAGCGAGATTTTACTCCGCTCTTCCTTCCTTCAACCGCTTGTCGAGCGACAGTTTCCTTCCCTTCACATTCTTTAACACCTGACAAAGATGGGTTCCACGAATGAGGGGTCACTAGCACGAGTTGGCGAAAAGTTGGTATGGCTAGCGCACACGCAGGATTATCCTGAACACTCACAATTTTATCAGTGCCATAATTCTTGAGCAGGTCCATCAATCTCGCTCGCTCTTCTTCCATCTCTGCTAGGGGCTCGGATAACTGCAAAATTGGTGAAGCTGCGAAGGATGTCACCCGTGGGAATCGAACCGGAGACCTCCCTCCACACTCACAGTCTTATTCTCCGTGATGAGCTGTTCCATCGTCTTTTTATTCACTTTTTCTCTACTGCGCATCTGCGCGATCTCTTCCTTCAGACTCCGTATAAGCTTGACATTGTCCAGCGTGATATCTTTATAGTATCTTCACGCACAGCAAAGATTCAGCGGCATCTTCTGATCTAGCTCCTCAATACTCCTTTATCTGCTCGTAAGCTTCGTCATGATTCTCGGCGAGCTCTTTCATATGCAAATTCTTTCCGTTCCCTCAACTCGTGAATTTCCACCTGACCACATCCTACACTCTTCAACCGATATGGGCCCCGGGACTTTTAACGATAATCCCATTCCCATGACAGCAGCTCGCAGATCTCAGTTAACCCTCCGAGCTCAGCGCCCCTCGATGGCCCAAATCAACCGCCCCATGTATCCATTATTCAGGTACGGATGGACGATAATCGAGCTAAGCCCTCATGAGCCTCTTCTCCGACTCGGTGAGAGTACCAGCAAACGGACCCTCCCTTATGCTGCTATACATTGTGCGCAATAGAGACCAGCCGAGGTTACACAGTGATGGACAAGACCAAAAGATACTACCCTTCTCCGTATCTCAAGATCATGACGGAGGTCCTCCACTTGTGTTTGGCAATCACGCTCCAACTGAGCATGATTAGCCTCATAAGTCTCCCGTAATTTCCCCAGTGATTTTGCAAATCCTGAAACGGTCAAAAGATACCTCTGATACCACTTCGCGCGGACATTACCTCGCTCCATCATCTTGACCTCGTCCTCGCGCGCCAGCTGCTTTGACTGTAAAGATTCCTTCAGTGCCTACGGCAACGACCGCGTGAAATACTCAGGGATGATACGGGAGCTCGTCGTTATTGAGGGCTTATGAGCAATCAAAAAGGGCAGCACTTCTCTAAGCTCAGGATGGGAAAGCGTAATATCATAATAGAAAAATGCTTGAAAATTGCTTCTGTATAGATAAATCGACGAGTCGAACCAGCTTATAGCACTGGATATTCCCAGAATAATACTCAAGAGAGTTACGATTGGAGTGGTACTCCTGCGGTGCTGCCTGAATGCACGAAGCTCTACACGTAAATGTCTACTTCATTTTCCTCATGCCACTTGGTGAGTAGATCAACATGCATACCATCTTCCTCCGACATCAGCACCTCCGCCTGAGAAGGGCAGTTGGCACCAGTGGTGATTGTAGGACTACCTCCTTCGCGATGTCTTCACTCTCCCTTACTTGGCCATAGGTGAGATTGTGGACCTTCCAACCACGTGGCAGAGTAGGGATAGTTGGAACCAGAATCGTACCTTCTGCTCATGAACTTTCATCTTCACTCGGTGCTCCTTCTCCACAGCTTCAGTCTGTCGCTCCTTGCACAAGATGGCTGCTTCTAGCTGCTCAATCTCTCGATTGGTTATGCCATAAAACCTGTGAACCGGAAGGTCCCGAGTTCAATTCTACCCCAAGGCGTATCCTACCGATTCACCATATCTCTCTCCATCGCCATGTAGTTCCTCTCCTTTGCTGCTTTGTTCCTCCGGTACCTCAAAAAACCCCATCGGAGGTCTCCAACTTGACCTAATCCGTATCCTGCACGCTTACTCCCAGGTTTCTATCCTCTCCTTCAGCTGTTGCTCGCTCAGGTCCAACAGATCTGGCGGTATAATGTTATCAGGGTCAACCTAAGACTGCATCCCCACCCACTCGCTCAAAGCACCGAAAAATCCCTTCCACAGGTCCCCGGGCCATCACCGGTGCACTAGAATTTCCCTCATCTTACACGCGATCGGAATCACGAGGGGCGAAATTTGCAACACGCAACTCTCATGAATGGAAAACGACGCGAGAATGCTCTTACGCCAACAAAAAATCTCCTCCGTCATATACAGTAGAACCATGCTCGAGGTGCTCACGAAGCGGATCGATGGGAACCGGATTGTTATCCAAGAATGATCTCACTACCGCCTGTCGAAGGTGACTCCCATTAGCACTACTACCTCCGCCTCCGCTGCTGCCTTCTTGCCACCGCCCTTCTTGCCGCCTTTCTTCCCCATTGATAAGAGAAAACTGGAAACTGTTTCCTGGCGCGTATGCAATACCAGCGAGCTCAATTTTATCAAGAAGAATCTTAGAGGAACAACTCCACCAAACCTGACGAGGTCGCCGAGCCCCACCCGAACCACACATTCTGCCACCAGAAAAGCCATCGCAGTCAGAGTGTTCACTGCTACCCCGCAGCACGATTGGAGCTGTTATAGGCCTGTGCTACGCTATCAGTGCCATCCTCCCTACACCCCCTCGTCATTACACAAATCGTGGACGATGATAATGTAAAATAGTAAATGATGCACTGATGAGGTCAACTGAGAGCCCAATGCTGATGATAATGCCACAAATACGACGACATACTATCAGAGAAGAAATATCCTTCAGACTGCTCTACAGAATCTTGGCCCTGCTGCGCACTACAAAGATTCCGCAGCAGACATGCGTCAACTCAAGCTGCGTTATACAACTTCTTCAATACTACACCACCTTTCCTGTTCTGTCACGTCCTCACTGTCATACTGCTGTCCCCTCCCTTCCAGTGAGAGTGACGACATTGGGCAGCAAAAGCCTCAAAGCAGAATGGAAGCCACTGCGCATAATAAGACCGTCCTGCTGAGGATCTATATCGCCCCACAATGCTTCGACTACCTCTCCCACTTCAACGCTCATCTTCCCTTCAGTCGCTACTGGTGACGGTGAGGCCTTAGCCTTGTCCGCTCGACTCGCCGCCACCACTGATATAGTGAGGGCCCTCTCAAGCTGCTGTTTAGTCAGAACACCAGCGCCTGTGAAGTCCCAATAGTCGAACCAAGTGGCTTCCGCGTCGCAGTCCCCGCCCGAAGCAAAGAGGTCGGGCATCTTCCGATCATTCTGCCGCAACCTATGCAGCTCCCTTAGATTGGCCAAGAGCCAGACATAGAAACCACCACGAAGACGAAAGAAGTCCTGCAGCGTTATAGTCTGGCCATTCGACTTGGCCCACCTCATCCAAAGCTTGTTATCATCTTTTCTTAAGAGATCAGTGAGTGAATATTGACTGACCGGTAGTATACTCTGAGCCGCCGCAACCGCCTCTTCCAAAGTTAAATGGCCGTCCCCTCTACTATCAACTACTTTAAACCAGAGCCGTGGCTCTCGCTTGAGATCAGGTAAGGGCACATAATGTTCAAACTCTTCCCTACACAGAGGGCAGCGCCTTTCCAGAGACTTGGTCAAAAACATATCTCTCAGACAAGATACATGATAATAATGCCGGCAAACTCGGACCTTACCCTTACCATCCGACTTCACCAGCACAGCCGTAGGACTCTCACACAAGTCCTCACAACAGAGGGCGCATTCCGCTGTAGTATCATCAGAACTGGGCTTCAAGGCAGCTAGTGTCGTCCGCGCTTGACCCCATTCCTTGCTCTTACCCATGTCCTTCAACGCAGCCAATAGATGACTATCGATTCCTGCATCGCTTCGCTCCGCTTTCCCCGCTCGTGTGGCACCATCATCGGCCATTATAATATACTCTTGCCCAGCATGAGCCGTAGTACCATCGTCCAGCGCTATAGTATAGAGGGTGTCATCAGGACCAACACTTACTGTCTCCGTGATGAAGCCTCGCCTGCCCTTCATCTCGTGCTCTCCGACTATCTCCACCCGATCTCCCACAGCAGCAGCAGCTGCTCCCCCTGTTGGGAGGGGTCGGACTTCCCCCTGCATCCGCGAAGTAAAGGGTATCCATAGGGCTCTCGGTCTCCACCATCGCCTTGGGTACGAAGACTCAAGTGTCTCCGGTGAAGTCAAGATCGATCATGCAAGTGCCTCTCCAGTCTGTGCTGACTAGAGTCCCAGTCATCCCCGCAGCAGCGTGTCCCGCTAGTACTATGACCCGTGCACCAGGATGGAAGTCATCAGAGTGATGGCCCATGGACCCAAGGCCGAACGTTCGTCGTGAGTTGATGGAATTCACCCGCCTGCCATTGCTCCGAGATTGCCGACTAGAAGACTGAGTACAACCCATGGAAAATGATGGTGATGATGACCGACAAACAAGAACAACTTACAACCAGGGCAAGACGATAGCGGAAGGAGAAGAGACTTGGTGGACGTTCTCACACCCCTAGAGGATTACGCCTGAATATGATTCTTGGAAGAGTTCCGTCGAGCTGAGTATAGTTAGCTTTAGCCTCCCGTCGTCTCGAATCGGGTAGTGCTATTTCTTGGAAGTAGACACAGATCTCCCCCTGACGTTGTAGAGTACAGATTTTGCACTGAGTGCCACACTTGTTCATGGGCTCGAGGCGTTAGGTACATTCCCACAATAAAATGCGCATGCCAAGAATAGAACTTTGGATCGGATGATGAATATTCGAGGACATTCATCCACGCCGCTAAATTAGCTCCAACACTCAGGTTTTTCGACTCGAACCTGCACATAATACCTTAACCACTTGCAACGTCCAAACAGTTAGTTTCAGGCAAGCTCACTAAATTACAAATACAAAATTTCGAGGAGCTGGCAAGCACGACAATAAAGATGGCTCTCGTAGTGTGCTCAGATAGACGCGATCCACGCCACGCGGATGACTATGGTGTATACGGTCAGGTGGCTCTACGGTCAGCAGCAGCCGACGGGATATCCGCGTGCGTCAAATCTTGCTCTCTTGACAGAACTTGAAGTTCCTCAAACGCACAATTCCTCATGGTTCCGATTGTGACTAACTGAATTTCCACCCTTGTCTCGTAGCATCTCACTCACTCCCGATCAGAGTCATCGTCAACGCTAAGCATAGACAGCTAGCGAGTGAGCAGCTCCGTTGTTAATGCCAGTTCTCCCCACTAGATCAGTTCGACATCTGTCCACAGCATGAGATACATACCATCCCTCTCAATCATCGCACTCACCGTCGTGAAAGCTTCCATCGATGATCCTGCAGAAGCTCCTGCGAAGAAAAGCTTCGGACATTCAGTAAAAATCCCTTTTTCGATTTCCTTTGTGGAGAAAGCGCTGAGTCTTTCCTCTTCGCTCACAGTGGCCTTGACTCCCTTGACAACCACTTCTGCCTACCTCAGATCAAACGCTTCCTCTCGCGCTCCAAGTCACGTAAAGATGTTGCCCCAGTAGGTCATCAATCTGTGATGGTTATCGTATCATCAACCACGTCACTCGTGTCCGATTTCTAGGTCCACGACCACGCGTTCTTCTACAATCTACACAGGCCTCAGAAAGGCTCAGAGTTCAGCTCACTTTCGGTGATACTTCATGCTTGATGCTGTTTTACCGTTGTTGTGGCAGGCCAGCAACGGGCCGGCCGATATACCGGGCCACAAGGTGGGCACCCAGCTCGCTATACCAGAGTCACTCACCCCGCTTCTGCTTCAGTCCTATCAAGCAGTACTCCACGGTTTCCTACCGTCACCTACCAAGCTTGAAGTGATCTTTCTCGCCATTCGTCCTCTATCGCCACCATCCACATACTTCTTCGCTCCAGGTTGTTCGAGGTGAAGTAGGCTTTGGCGAAATTAGCTTGAAGTTCGTGGAGGAAGCGATAAGTGGTGATGGAGGAGAGAGTACAGCCTTCGTGCGCCTGGTAGAGGCCAAGTGCCCTGTCATTGAGGATATACTAGCGCCACCTACTGGCCTCCTAAGGTGAACAAAGATCGGACCGCGTGGACGTCGTAGGCTCCATTCGCGAACCTCAGATATTACGCTTACGACTATAGCTTCCCAAGTGCCATGGATGCTACGTAAGTGACGGGTGGGATCTCTATTCCGACAGGGTGTACACAAGAGAGTACGGCAACACTGGAGCTGCCCTTTTCTTGGTGTGTCGTTTGTGTGGTAACCGTGAGGATGCCTGCGCACCTCGATCAGCCTGCTCATGCCGTAGTGGGCTGTCCATTCCACCGCCCTCCTTCAGAGTTTTCCCGGCTGACATTCGCGGAGTCCAGCTCGGTAGCGACTCCGACGAGGAAGAGTAAGACGACTGGTGTTGTCTTGATTTCGAAACGGCACTCTGCGCTCCGTAGGGACCTACAAAGTCGTCTATTGGATCCTCGTCTTAGCGAAGGAAGCGGTATGTACGAGATACGAATCAACGGCAAGTCTGATGATGCACTGAAGAAAGCTCTAGAGCTCCTCTATGCTGCCGTTCCCGCGCCCTCGTGGGCTCGTAAGACGGCGGATCTATCGACGATGACAGCTAACGAGTATCTTATCTTGACCCTATGTCTCCATATACGTGGCGGCGATAGTCCCGTGGCGACTCACCCCTCGACGACTTTTGGACCAGTAGAGAAAGATCTCAGTGGATGGGTGATTACCACGTGAAAAGCAAAGACACTGCCGGCAGGAGGCCAAGTCAACTCATCGTCGAGGTGTGTCATTTTGGGAGTCTTAGAAGGCATGCCGCTTTTGAGGAGTATCGAGCTCGAAAGTGTCCCCCAAATAACGCTGTCCGACCTGAGATGATCGTCTTCAGAACGTCACTGCCACGCCGCTCTCCAACTTGCGCTCCCCAAGGAAACTCGAAGCCCCTGTATCAGAGGAGAATGCTTTGATGAATGTTAAGAACAGCTATTATCTGGCACTCGGGACCAGGCCCGACGTAAACTCCCTCGAGGTGGGTACTGGGGCCTGCTGCTCAAGTATCGGCGTGATCCGAGCTGAGCCATTACCATTCAATGTGCGATGCTTCGGAGCGTCACCGGCTCTCTGAATTCGTCATCTCGCATGTCGTCTTGGAACGTTCATAAGGGGCTCTAGCATCGGCGTGTACCGTTATTGATGTTATTAGTAGTACTATACTCAGATTACCTCTGATTTTAAAGTGAAAGGCTGGAGAAGCGGAAGTCGCGTTCAGCATGGATGAAGATAAGATACTCGTGCTAGAGGATGTCAAGTGCCCACGCTGGTGAGTGATGACGCGCCGTCTGTCCAGAAGGGAATTGCCAAGTTTCGTGGAACTCGTTGTTAAACTTTCGGTATGTTCAGGAGCCGACCAACACCTCGTAAGTTAGTCTCAGTGCACCGTGGATCCAGGTAGGCCGTACTGGGATATTAGTAGCCAGTCGTTGACTTCACTCGTATCCAACACGGTTAACCTCAGGATATTCCCGGCGATTTTTGATGACACGGAGATCTTCATGCGCAAGCGCGTATATTCTGTTGGTGTTTTGGTATCGGCAGTAAAAACAGGCAGTCGGCTGGAGGCGGTGAAAACGCTCTTCCACGTAATCCGCACGCCGAAGAGAAGCGTGGGGTACACCAAAGGGTACTCTCCTGCCAACGAGTACCTCATCACCGCCATCTGTTCTGGCTTGCTGATGAGCCCCGCTGACTTCTGCTTCCACAGACCACTCTCTTTAAAGAAGCACACAGACTCTTCGGGTGTCCAGATGAGGGGTACAGCAGCTGCGCCGGTCGATCGTAGACGCTCAGCAGAGGTTCGTAAAGGCCAACCTCGACTACAACGTTGGAGGTATTCTGGATCGTTTGATGTATAACACCGAGGGGAGGGATGATGGGACTTGGTGACGGTGTTTTCATTATCATGTATCAGATGTTGTCACGTGTATGTCGCTGTCTGCTGGTGGTATACTCAGTTGTGTTGCCCTCAATTCAGTCTGCCATACAAGGGTTCGATCTGATAGCTAAGCTTCTTGCTACTGCCAGTCAGCGCACCGGCGAATGCCGTCTGTTCTCGACACCCACGGTACGCAGCTGCCCTCAGTTGGAGGGTCTTCCGCGCCCACCTGAATGTCCTCGACAGAATTGCCCATTAGAATGCCGCTATCTTCTAGGGGATGCGAAGAGGGACTACGTCGAAGTGCGGAATGGTGACGGATCGGGTATCAGTTTTGTAGCCTTCGTAGCCTTGTAGCCGCAAACCACACGCATTCTGAACTTAGAGAGTATCAGACATGAGCACGATGCTGGCCTCAGTGAGGCTGTAGTACTCTCAGGAGAGTAGCCTGTCGTCAAGGCGTTGAGGACAGCAATACCCATGTTGATGTACGGGACTCTGACCTCTCGGGTCTGCCTGCTTCAGGGATGGGCTTCCTTGTAGTAGTTGATGTTCTCTTGCTATTGGCGTCCCCCTCATGCGGACACTTTCTGTCATCAACACTGTCATCCTGCTGCGTTCGGTCCTCGCCACGACCTCTAGCCGTGCTTCCTCCACAACTCACAAACCATCGAAAGATTCCTTCTTCAGAAGAACTTATCATTCAGTAACACTTGGAGCTAGCCTGCAGTGCCATCTCGAACCAGATCGCTCACTCAGGTCGCTGGACTGCTGCATTCGTCTCGAGGCGAGGCTATCGTAATGCCGCTTTGGTCAGTCACTGTGCAGCCCTCGAGTTGGTATTAGGTTAAGGAAGGAACCACGACGTATCTGTTCAATAACCCTGCTTATGGATCGGAGTTCGGTTCCCTCTCGGTGGGTCCTCCTCCCTTCTCGTTGCTCCATCATTTCCCACTTTTTTAGACTCGTTTCAGCTCGCGTGAGAACCCGAGGAAGATCAAAGTGATACTCGCAGTTCGTTGTGGCTATTTACGGATGCAGTCGTGTCTCAGGTTCGACCTTGGTCGCTGCTGCCCTCCTCGGCAAGACTCCAAGTGAGTTTACAGAGTAGCCTCCGACCGTATCGAGTATCCTCTTCAGATATCCAGCAAGGGCTTGGTCGAGGCTGGTAGCATAGGCCTCGAATTCGATAAAGAGACGCCCCTCTGGAATGGCGACAGCCATCCCTTCCTACGTCTACGCAGTGCCACATGCCCATCGTTGCAGCGCCTCCTGTCGCCGCTGGACGAGGGCTCGGAGTGGTGAGCACTGGGGAGAAGGCGGGGGCGACCGCTTGCTTTGCAGCAGCAGCAGCAACAGCACCGCCACTATGAGGCTATGGCTTGCCTTCACTCAGGTCTGCTGGCGCTCGACCGGAGGATATAATGGCAGTGTGAGCTTTCCCCAGGGGAGAGGCGTTCTCGAATGCCGCCTATTAGTCCCGCGATACCGCTCGAAGAGTTTCCTGATACTTGCGCTTCAGGGTTTTCCCCGTGGCGAAGTTGGAAGATGAAGACCAAGTCCATGGTGAAAAACAGAGGCATGATGGAGAGAGGTGATAGGATGCCTTTCGTCGCGTCCCCTGCACACTGCAGCAGCCACCGTCCTGTTCAGCGAGAGGACCAGTGGTGTGGGTGGGATGTATGAGATCCGGGTGAACGGGAAGTCTCATGATGCCCTGAAGGACGCAATCAAGCTCCTCTATACTGTCCTACCCGTACCACCATGGGCTCGCATGACCGCCGTCCCTGTCGAGGATGACTGCTAATGAGTATCTTGTCTTGGCCACATGCTTCCACGTACGTGGAGGCAACAGTCTTCTCCCGACAGCTCCTCCGGCGTCCTCCCATCCGGTGGACAGGGAGAAGTGGATGAACTTCTTCAATGTTAGAGATATTGGTGGCCGCGGCAACAAGTTCAGTCACTTACTGGTTGAGGTGAGTGCTCGTCTTATGTGATACCCCGTTCGAGTGGTGGTGCCACTGCTGGCTCTAGCCTGCGAAGTCACGACGGTGGATATTCGGGTAGAGTACGGAACGGAGTATCAGCCGCGGTTGTTTATTCACGAAACAGTTGCCTCGGGAATGAGCCTTGGGAGCCTCCACCTACCTCCCGTTTAACGGCGCAGGAGGTCGCTAGAGAACTGCTGGCTCTGTTAGGGCTACACTTACTCGCCACCACGCGACCATCACGAAGGAGGGTCGACTGCGACGAACAGACGCAGTGACATCCTCAGGGAGGCGATTGGACAGAGGCCTCCATCGAACTCGCTGAGGGTAGGCTCAGTCGAAGGCATCCGAACCCGGAACCCTCCACTGGCGGCAGGTTCGGAGAAAGAGATGGAGTCGCACAATTTCTACGGCTGAGGGTGAACTTGAGTTCGATCTCAACCAATATGGACTACTCGTCCTTAAGGATGCTTCATGTCCTCGTTGGTAAGCACTGTCGGGCAGCTTTCTGAGGACCATCTCTCATGCCGTTTGTGTCTAGGAACCGTCCAACCCCTCGCAAGTTGTCCACCAGGCTCACGCTCAGGTAGGCTCATCGTGTCACTGTCTCCTCGCTTGAAAACTGAGCATCCCCTGTGATGGGTGGTTGTGAGTGAGCTCAGGCATTTGATCAGGCTGGTTAACTCTTGTTACCCCTCTCAGTCTGTTCCCAGCCATTTTCGACGACCTGGCTGCATTCGCGCATGGGGGCACCAGCCTACCGGGAATCCTCGTGGCCGCTGGTTTGACTGGAGATGTGCAATCTGCACTGCAAACTCTGCTGACCATTGTTCGGAAGCCGTTAATAGACGTTAATTACACCGGCAATGCGAACACGGCGGGGAATGAATTCCTACTAGCAGCACTATGCTCTAACATCATCGCCAACTCCCCGCCTGTGCTGGGAGAAGAGAAGCCACTGGATGTAGGTAGCCGATGGGCGTGTCGAGGCTGGTACTGAACGAAATTTAGAGTCCTCGGAAATAGTGGCGAATGATGATGGATGATATTTTGCGTCTCGAGAACCCCGCGAGCAGCATCAGCAGCATGAACACCATCACTATTCCTTAGGTTGTTGACGACAGTACCATCACAACGTGGGGCTACAGATCAATCAAGGTAGTCCCTCCCTACTCCGTTGTTGCTATTAACACTCTATCAGGCCACTTTTCCGTATATGGCGGCCCAGCGCGAAGATATCCCTGATGTCGCCAATCTCTCTGTAAGTCCCGCGACCCCGGCGGCGTACGCTTATCCTCATCGCTTCTGCATCTACCGAGTTTGTCATGCTTCGAAACTTTTTATTCAGGTAAGACACAACATGGTGTATGACCCGAGAAGCCGCTTTTGGATTCAATTTGGAGCGACTCTCGAGGCTGATGGGAACGAGTTCCTCATCCTTCGGAGCGCCCTGTGCCCTTTCCGTAATGAGCTGGCCTATGGTGTATCCAACCTGATGTAAGCTCACCCAGTTGAGATGGTTATTACTCGCAATTTTACGCGTTCCTGATGCCTACGGGGTTGCTCGTTCTCAGACAAACCGAGGTGAAACGAGCAGTTGACTACAATGCACAGTAAGAGGACTAGCTCAAATCCCCTCCTCGGGACGCGCCCGAAACCTTCAGGGCGTTCCCTCTATCATTTCCTGAGGCTGCACAGACTGCTCGAGATAATGGCGGTGTTGGGAAGTTCTTGTTTCATACGAGACGTAATCGAGACTTTATTGAGGACTCGATCAAGAGCCTTTACGTTCTGATGGGCGGCCTGCCTTGGAAAGACACGGAGAACAGGGCAGAATACTCGGCGAACGGCCACTTTGTTCATGTTATGTGTGTTCATTTGCGAGGGTACACCCACAGTATACCCTACAGGGAGGACACTGGCATGCCCGCCGGTGCTGTGAAAAAAAAGGCGGGCTTGGACCCGGGGAAATCAGTTTTTGGCATTTTTGCGAAGAAGAGAACGGAAGAGGATAAGCCAGAACCGCTGTCGGGTTGGATTGAGGAGTTGAAGGTGGTCGAACCTCCATCAGCAACAGAGTTTGACTCTTGGCCACCTCAAGACTATCTAATGCTCGGGGTGAGACGCAGTTGAAGCCTATTGGTGTGTAGGGGATGTGTCTCACGAATTTTAGAGCAATTTTTTTCATGGGAATTGTGGAACAAATTACGCGGAATCTCAAATGTAAAATACATAATTTTACATTTGAGAGCCATCTCTATCTTATTGTGAAGGCGCGTGGCAATAGCATCTCAGCCTCGACTCGCTAGTCACCATCGTGGCTAGCAGAATGGTGGAAGCTCGTGTCGGGGTGCCTTCTTCGTTACTGTTACTTGCATGTACGTCTTGATTTGTTGTTGTAGGCGGGCAGCTTGTTTCCGGAAGACGCAGGTGTTGGGAGCGACCGCAACTTCGATTGGTATGAGAAATATCTTTCCCTCTACGGTCGCAGACCGCCTGTCGAGGAGCTGAGGGTAGGTCGGGCAAACCGCGTACTGGAAGGATATCACATGTTCTTCGATCGCAGGTAGAAGGTGGCGCTGTTCGCTATGATAAATATGAGGTCCGCTTTCTCATTGAGAGTAAGTATGGTCTCACCAAGGAGGGAGAGGGCGTGCTGGAGCTGTATTCGGCCACCTGTCCATCGTTGTAAGGCGAACGGTCGTGTCGACTGTTGAGAGATCTCGCTCAGTGATGCTCCTACTCCCTTCAAGCCGCTCAAGAGACGCTACGCTTATAGGTAAGCCTGTATGAGTTGGGATTTTCTGATAGTGCGTGCCAGGCTCTTCCCCACTGTGTACGACGATGGCGCCCTCTTTTCCTGGGCCAACCTCACTTATCGTCACGGGATGAGGATCATCGCGCCGCCCGACAGCGATGCCTCCCTGAATCGTGCAGTGATGATTTTGTATAGAGCATTGCCGAGGCCGATCAAATACTATGCCATGAACAATGCCAACAAGTATTTTGTTCACGCTTTTTGTGAACATTTGCTGAAAGAGGAGGACCTTTTCATGGATGAGCGAGCGCCCCATCTGATCACGGATGATGACATCATCGCCGCCGCAAAGGACGACCCGAAAGGGACCATAGCCGAGTTGCCAGATAATATGGAAGAGTTTATTAAAGGAATTTCGCTTGCATCAGAGGCGAAAGAGCCTGAAAGGGATCGAACGATCACGATATCCGACCCCAGCATGTCACGAGGTCGGAGGAACAGGAGGCGAAGGGCAGATGAGAGCCTCCCCTTTGCGGACGAGAGCGGCGGCAGCGTCCTGATATAGCCTGTTGTTAATCATGTGCTGTTGATGTAATCACGCTGTGCTGTTTGTAGTGTTCATGAGTTGACGATGCCAGGCGATTACGGGCAGCCGAGAGAAGAGAGCTTAACTGAAGTGCGGGCCAGTGTGTCGCGCGGCAGCTGAGTCAAATGAGTACCGCAATACAAGATCGGCTCTCGCTGGTTGTGCTTTCTTTTCGATGAGTCTCTGGCGAATACTAGGATATCCGGTCCGAGGATTGTAAAGGGGCAGGCCTTCCAAGAAGCTCCCAGCGAGACGTATTCATCTTCGACATAATTGACGTCTTCACCTCGGATGAGTAACGCTCGTCATAGTATCAGCGTCAACCCCACAGGTGAACTCACGATCGTCCCTTTTTTGGGCTTTTCTTGAACGCAATGCCTGGCGCGTCTGGGCGTGCGCTACATTAAGCGGCGCGTGACGGAGCATCATCGAAGCCGCCTGCTACAACGGACCAGTGTTCTGTGCTGGAAAGATGCCAATTACTTCCGATGATGCTGCCGTCCGAGCGTTGAGAGAGAAGAACATATCGGATAGAGATAAGGCACGCATAAGTAGGGAGGCTCGCAAGACTGCTACCATAAAAGAGGCCCAGATTAAAGATGCTAAAATTGTAGTACCACTGGTTCCAGGAGGGCCGCACATGAAGGGTCCTGTCAGAAACGGGCTGAGAGAGATCGACTGGGGGCGCCCAAGGACCCTCTATCAGCAGCAGTGTACCGCACTAAGGAGGATATCATCTACAGCCATCGAGCGGTGGGAGTGGAGGTCGATTATGGCTTTTTACGGATGTTTAGATACCGACCATCACCACACTGCTGGCTGAACTTCGTCACAACAAGGAGGAGTTGGAGCGTCTCAGAGAGTGTGATATCGAGACGAGTGCCAAGGGAGCCGGCATGAAGACCTTTCCTACTCAAAGAAGCTGGAAGAGAGGGCACAGAGAAGGCGGGCTAAGATCATGGGATTGTTATCGTCATGATACTGATAGTGTTCGCCGTCAATGACTGTGGTTGTGTTCGGCACGTCATGGCATGGTTGGCAGTAGTAGGCCCCTCGGATGATGCCTCTCTCGGCATTCTACTACATCGTCATATCCCTCTTCCTTGGTGGGGGTGACAAGAGCGGCTGGCAGTAGGACAGAGTACACTGTGGTTAAGGCACGAGGGTTCAGTGACCCTGGGTAGTAACAGTCGGCATCCTCCGTCATCGGAGATGTCAAAGTTATGGTATGTCGCGCTCGTTGACCTAAATTTTATTGTGGGGCCGTTCAGTTCGGGTTGGCACCCCTGCATGGGCCCTAGAATTAATTACTACACGTTCGAAGTGATCTCAGGGTCAGCCCAGCGTCGGTCCGGGGATTCTCAAATTCCTACTCGAACGTCCGTGAATATCCAAGAAGGCACTGGCGTCGACCATCTCTGACGTACCGCAGACAGTCACACAGTTTCTTAGGGGCATTTTGGCAGTATGCCAGTGCCTTGTGAATTACTCGATTCAGACTTTGTGAGGGTATTCACGCCAATAATCCAACCAGCTCGTCCCGAGACGACCCAACTCACTCCCATGGAGGATGTTCTCGGCCGGACTATCAACTCCGCGAAATCCGACTACGTAAAACTAGATCCAACTAGTTGAAGTCCAACTAGTGTAAATCCGACTAGTGCAACCACGAAATCCTCAGACCATGTTCTTATTGCCTGACTCATGAATCTTCTCCTCTTGTGAACTCCGATTGTTTTTGCCGGCCCTGTAGCAGTGGTTAGTGTGATGCTGTATCAGGCTATTCGCCTTCCTCATCGGCCTAGCAGTTATCGTACTCTTCCAAGCGGTCCGTGTGGTACTCGGTCGACTACGGAAGATTAATGATGAAGAACATGAAAACAAGCTCCTGCCGTGACACTACCCTGTTGAGTTGAGTCGTACCTTGGGCGGGGATCGAACTCGGGACCTCTGCAGTATGAGTGCTGACCATGCGGATCAGTATGACAATGACTGTTACTCTACGCTAACGCCACCAGCGATGGTGCTAGACGTCGGGGCTGCCAACTTCCGGGCCGGCATATGTGGCGATGATAGTCCGTCCATTGAGGGACCGAGTGTGCTAGGTAGTAGAGAAAAGGGGGTCACTCGGGTGAGGGCACGCATGCTTCAGGCGTCAGTCGAGCACTGCAATCGGCTAGCGGTAACACACCCCCTCAAGGGGCGCGTCGCTACGTTACCGGCATGTCACTGTATGACACCAGTTCGACTCTACAGAACTGCGGTAGCGTGAAGCCTTGCGTCTTCTACGACCATCGGGTACGGCAAGTACGGATGGACGTGGACGGCCTAGAGGCAATCGCTGGCTTCTGTTTCGGTGGTCGTGGCGGTTTACCTGCCCCTTCGACGGCTCCAATGCTTATCGTGTCACCGAATAACATATCCCCCATTCAGCGATCGCAGATCCTGGAGTTGGCTTTTGAACGGTTGAATTGCCCAGCCGTCTATATGCCGCGGAGAGCCTCCATGGCAGCCTTCAGCCACGGTCAGAGTTGCAGCCTAGTATTGGACGTCGGGGCCAGCATGGTCAGCTGCGTTCCAGTGATGGACGGCTTCGTCATGCAGAGACCCTCGGTAGAGTACCCGGTAGGAGGGGATACCATGGACGCCTTCCTTTTGGAGAAGCTACTAGGTGCATCGTCTTTACGAGATCTTCATAGTGTACAGTCCGCCACACGACTCCAACGGGTGCGTGATGCCAAGCACTCGTACTGTGCCCGGCTAGCGACGTCGCCATTGAGGGCTAAACAGATCCAAGCCATCTTTGGTACTTTGAGCGGACGGAACTCTCCCTGCCCCTCCCCGATAGGGTCCCCCATGAGTGCTTCTGTGGGATACACTCTCCCCGACGGCACCGATTTGGCGTCTCTGAGGCCTCCGGAGGACTTCGCCCGAGCCTTGCCGGAGTTGCTCTTCGATCCATCTGGTTTTATAAGTGCGGCTAACCGTCTGTCCAGTCATCTGCCGCGAGGGACCGTGCCTGGCACATCCCTGCTGTCCCCCGTAAATCTGACGGGCTTCCAAGGTCTCCACAAGATGATTATGGAGGTGGTCCCGCAAGTGGACGTTGACGTGAGGCAGCGAGTCTGCGGGTCGATCACCATCACCGGCGGACAGAGTTGTATCGAGAACTTACCGCAAAGATTGCGACAGTAGGATTTGGGAGGCCCGGCGTATTTGGAAGTCTCTTCGCCAGGTGCCTTGGACCGAGTAGTGGTGGCGACTCAGGGGCGTAAGCAGCATCCCGTCAATGGCGAGAGCTCGGTTGTTGGCAGCGGAAACCCAGGCTGAACGACGGTCTTCGGCATGGCTCGGAGCATCGGTAATTTCGTGGCGCGTGACGCTTCGAATATCGTCAATTGGTGTGTAGATACTGGGAAGCCTGTCTTCCTTCCAGCACCTCATGATTACTAAGAAGGAGTGGGCCGAGAAGGGGACCACCAGACTGGCCCATCAGGGCACAATAGCCTCGAGTGAGAGAATGCCTATATAATTGCTCGTATTATTAACGTCAAAATTTTCACACTGAAACCAGCGGCTCAGCGTTGCCCAGGGAGGCCATCAGTAAGCGGGGAACGGTTGAGTGGAGCTTATGTTGACTTTCCCGTATGGCGATGCCCTCGTCGAGTGCCGCTGCCGCAGCACCGTCATGGTGGATTGAGACGTGTTTTCAATTTCTGGATGTCGCCAGTGAGGCCTTGGAGAGTGAAGGCCTGTCGGTGAAGGCCCAAGGGTCTTTTGCCCAAGGGTTGGCCCTAGAGGGCAGCGACCTGGATGCCGTTATTTACCAGCAGGGCTCCCAAGCCCCTAAAGGTAATATAAAATCAACTCTGCGGCTGTCGACACTAGAACGCTCTAGCAACCTCGATCTGTTGAAATCAAGAGCTGTACGGTACCCAATTATGCCGATACTGACTGACCTACACAAAAGTGCTTTCTCGCTGTAGCAAAGCCAGATGGAACCGCTGTTACTGAGCATTTGGTGTGCAATTGATCCATCGCCATCATCATCGTCTTCTGACCGTCACCGCGGTGCTCCCGATTCTTTCCTCATCTTCTGTGTATCGTAGTAGTTGTGGTGGTGGACAGGTAAGCCTTTGGTTAAAGCCCTCACGAACGCCAGTCATCGCGTGATGAACCACATCAATAGTGGCAAGGCGGGCCCTTACATGCACATCAAGACGATAGAGAGGATCCCTTGGGCCAGGATACCACTCATCAAATTAAAATTCACTTGGGTAGTAGCAACCAGTAGTCCATAGCAAGACGACGTCGCTTTAGGGATGGCCATCGAGGAGAGGAGCGCCTTGGACTGTTGAAGTAGACCTGTCCTATGGGGACGAGACTAGAGGCTCCTATGACAAACGGGTAGGAAAAGCGTCACTCGCCACGAAATTAATCACCGATTTGGACAGATCGGCGACCTAGTTGCCTCCCGACCCGACTTGCGCAACTTTCTGCAGAGCCTGAAGGGCTGGGCGGTCTCCCAAGAAGACAACATTCTGGATTCCCAGCATCAGGCGTTGAGCACCTTCGCTCTCATATTGCTTGGTCTTTGCTATTACAACAAGAGCCTTCGTGTCGCGCGGTCCGTCACACTGGCTGGTTTCTTTGACTTCATCTATCGAGACATCGGCGAGCTTCACACGAGCATCTGCCATGTATGGGTCGAGGAGGGGCAGTATAAGCACGTAGCCGACGATGAGGACACCAGTGGTCACCTGACTCGAAGCCCTTTCAAAATTCTGGTGAGTTCCATCTTCGTCGTAGTCGATCGGCAATGCGGTTGAAGGTGCCTGGGGAAGGGCCAGAGAGTAACGCGGCGAGAAGTCTCTCTCGGAAGATGTGGACGGAGGTCGTCTTTCCCGCTTTCCAGCGAGCAGCGGGCCGTAACAGAAGAAGGGTTGAGAGTGCCTACGCAGCCTCCTCGGTAAGAAAGGGAAAAGTGACGCTCACCGGAGGGTTGATAGTACCTCGTGGGGAAGGGTCTGATGATAAATACCCTGACTAATTGTTCAAACCATCAACATGAGCACTCAGTGCCCTGTGCGAAAGCTGATGTAAGGGGTAGACGGGGGCCATTGGGTAGGTACGGGGCGGAACCGGATCCCGAAAGAGCGGCGTGGCTGTCGGGAAGCAGCTCGGCAAAGGTCGTCGTCATACAACGAACGGTCCTGTTTTATGTAGGGCCTCTGGGAAGCTCCGGTGACGAGGGTGGTCGAAACGAGAAGCCGTACGAGTTTCAATTTCACGAGGCCGCTGCTTGAAGGACCCTACTCGAGATGGTCATGAAGTTGAAGTTGCACAATAACGAGTATGTTAATTTCTTTTCCTTTGATCTCCCCAACGAGTCTTGTTCACTAGTCGAGAGTGCACGGAAAGGCTGGCCTGCTGGTTTGGCTACTCTTCACGGCTGCTTGGTGATCTCTCAAAAGGGTTCGCTAGATTCGCACCCAGACTGATAGCTGAGCACTGCTATCGTGGAGGGTATATGAGTCGCTTCTACTCTCATTCCGAACGGGGATCCTCTCAAATTAAACGGGTTCTTCAGATGCCAAGCTTTAATCCTTTATACTCGTACCGGGTGGGCTCTTCGCGCCGCAACTACGCCGTTCTCTCTGCTTTTGCAAAGCTCTTCGGCGCGAAGCCCTCGGTGCAGTGCAGCAATGATGCCGGCAAGAACGCTGGGCTCGTGAAGGATTTCCGAAACACGAGCTGTAGGCTACCACGGACCCTCAAGAAGGATGAGGTGAGGCAAAACGCCCTCTACATGGCAAGCTGATCTGCCCTCCCCAGCATCCGTTCCATCCGGCGCGGCGGTGTGAGCGATGCCTTCGATGGTATAACGAAGAAGTGTGTCGAGTGTGCCAGCCAGCATGGTACGATGCCTCCCTGAATGCTCGCCATGAGACCGAGGTGAGCTATACCGTTCAAATAGCAGACACGGGATGAGGTCAGGTACGTGGTGAGGAGGCTTTCGAAGGTAAAGGGAAGAAGCAGCAGTTAGTGACAAGACTCTGAATTTATAATAGTACATTACTATAATCACGAATGTCGTTCTCTCGAGCTTTAGCTATGGCCGACGACTCTTGTGTTCCGTTGGGAATAGTACGACCCCGAATGGTACGCACCAGCGCGGTGCACAGTAACGCAGGAACTTCAACGATCAGCGACCTCGCGTAATATTAGGAAGAGACCGCATCGTCTCGAGTCGACCTTAACGATGGGGGTCGCCTGATAGGGGACTCCGGCTGGTCGATTCGCCGACTCAAAAACCGACCGAAAATCGATACACTTCGTATGTCCCCTGCAGCAGACTGGATTTTCCCACCAAGTGTATCGATCACCCAACGTGAGAATCATACCAACGTCAGGTTTCGTGTTTGTTATTCGCAGTGTTCTCATTGAGCAGTGTGTAGCTCAGATTGGCGATGGTTGGAAACACAACGAGCGTTCGCGGCCATTTTGTCCACCGTGACAATGAGCATATTAGTGGGCGTAGGATGGGCGGAGGGGTCCTGGATGATGAGTCATGCGATAACTCGTGACAACTCAACACAGGACAGTGATGAATGAATTGCTTCCTCTGTGAGAGAGTGCATGACTTCACAATTGGAAGTTAGAGGATGTCACTTTCCACGCACGACACGCCAAACTAAATGCTTCTCCTTGCGGCAACACTCAATCATCTTCAACGAGTCGCCGGTGACGTCATTCACCTGCGCACCCATCCGTCAAAAAAAGGGGATATCAGCTGGTTTTGCGATGGGAAACCCGGGACGACTGGAAGTAAATAAGATAGACCTGCGTGCCCTCAGCGAGCAAGGAAGCATCAGTGTACATTCTGCGACGGAGAGCTGATGACCCTACAATCGTACTGTTACCTTATCGTGGGCTTACTCTAACGATATGATCTCCCCCGACTCAGTGCTTGGGAGGGGTTCTCTGTATTGAACCTTTCCACTACGCCCCACCATCCGTCACTCGCTCAACCAGAAGATACTCAGGGTACTGATGGTCGACATCGATGCCGAGCCGATCGCCTACCACAAACAGAAGCAGACCCTCCTCAGCATCATCTCACCCTCCACTCGATGAAGCTCCACCGTCCACGACAGACCATCCATTCCAGCGCTGGACATATTCCACCCTCGTACCTCGGCATGGACATTAGTAAGAAGAACACACCGAGACTTCCTACTGGGGATGGCAACACACTGGCATCCTCCTGGTCCTTGGAATCATCGCCAGCCAACGACGGCAACGAGTCGAACGTGTTTGCCTTCCTCCCTCGAGCGCTCCTTGGCAGCTCGAGCTGCTCCTCAGAGTTCTGCTGCTCGCAGCATTCAAAAGTATTACCCATATATATCGATAGAAAACAAACTCTATCGCCACCACCACAATCAACGCGCCATATGAAGACTACTGTGGACTTGGTGAGATGGAAAGTCGTGAGAAGCCAGCGGTGTGATCCTCCGTTGTGTAGTTGTCGAGAACCGTTGTTAGGTTGATGCGCGAACCCTCAAGGCCCCCCAGGTAGCTCCTGCAGTGACTACTAAACCAAACAAGTGATGGAGGAAAAGAAAGTCCTTCTGGGCCACATCTTGATTCAGGCTTTCAGCACTTCAACAAGGCAGACGACCAACTGCATAGTGTACGCACTTGTAGGTCATTGGACCATTATTGTCGCGCCGCCACCCAAAGGCGAGATCATCCGGCACGTATACGGACTTCCCCACATCAAATGGTACACGGTGTTACATAATTAGTAGTCATCATCGTCGGAACCTTCCCCCGCTCCTGTTGGTCTTCAACACGATATTATCACGGTTTTTTCCTTCAGCCGAGCGTCTCTTGAAGGGTGTACGTCTGACTTGTGCAGGGGCGCTGCGACTCCCCCATCCTCCCCTTCTCGGTGCCCCATAGGAGCGAGCCCTCTGAGGGGGCGTCCGAGCCCTGCTATTAGAATACTCGCGAGCATCGCCTTCCTCTTCGTCGGGTTCTTCAATCTCCGCGACGGACTCGTCAACTTTGCATACCTTCAACAAAGAGAAGACTACGAGTCGACTCGACGCTAGCATGTTACAGGGGAACACAAACTATGACGTGGCATCAGCTCCACTAAGAGCGCCCAATTTTCGGTTAAAAACGATCACAACCGGCAAGGCTTTCAGGTCCCGTCTAGCTATAAAACTTGTTGAAGTTTCAAAGATTCAGCGGATGCAAACAGTCCGAAAGGCCACAGCCTGCCTCCGGCCTATTCTAACGCCTAGGATGTATGACCGGAGACGCGTCAAACTGCGTTCGCACAGCAGCATACCCGTTGAACAACATGGTCACCCCACCACAGCAGCCAGGAGCTGCTGAACGTGGGCTACCTCGATTTTCATTTCTAGCGGCTGACGCCCAAGCCGATTACGTCCGTATCGAGAAACTGCGTACCGTAGAGTACTTCCACGGTTGACAGAGCGTGTCGTGACACGTCGACGTCAGAATAACCCTTTCCGGCCCTTCTACAACACCCCCGTCTGACCTTCAGCACCGTCCCATCCACATCACGGCCATGCAGCTTCTGCTCCGCTGTCTCCGCCGCGTCACGCCGCACGAACCCAATGAGGGCTGTCGGTATGGAACCTCTGTGGACCTGAGCCGATCTGATGCCGACAGCGTCGGTCACCACCCGATGGTGCTACTACTACCTTGACAGAAACCACCGGACTGTTGACAGTGGACTGGAAGAGATGATACAGCTGCTGTGGCGTCACAGTAGAAGGGCAGTTCCTGACGAACACCCACGAGCCTGCGGACATTGGGCCCGAGTACCTGCCGAACGACGTGGGTGCACTACTAGTGGTTCGAGTATTACATGTCATGCTTCCACGCATCCTTGCCGCCACTTCCCCTCGGATAATACGAATTAATGAACGATGTATCGTCATTAGCTGCGCCCCCACTGAAAGTGACAGAAGGATTACTGTGGTATGCGATTATGGTAAGAAGTAATATCCTCGAAGAAAGTACCGAACGTTATGGCTGAGCGAGAGGCTCCACATTCGGCGGAATTCCTAGTACTACGTCTCTGACCAACGCTACCCTAGCACCTCCCTCATGCACAGGGAAATGATGAGCGACTCATAACCCCTCGGTACTACCCTCGATTGTGATTCCCAAATTCGCCATCTTCCATGGCAACGTCGGCAGCAGAAGCCCTGGCAGTTCGCCTCCGTCGAGCGGAGGAGGATAAAAGTGGCCTGCCCAAACACAACGATAAGAATGACGTCGATTGTGATAGAGTGCACCACGGCGACACCCTGAGCATTCATTACGCCTCTAAGAGAGCTCTCTCACCGCCGTGGCCTCGTCCTTTGCGTACCACACCAGCGGACCTACGGAAACACGCTGCTCCGTGGGAAATACTACAGCACAGATCACTATAGGCTCTACGGCTCGACATGGCTGCTAAGCTCTTCGGAACTCGACAAGATCAGTACCCTTTGTTGTCATCTCCGCCGACATCCTGCATAACAATCTCCTCAGCCGTTTGACCTCCCTCTTCCCCTGCGCTCCGCATTCTGAGTGGCAGCAGCAGGATCTATGAGTCGCACTACGAGGAAAGGTCTCTCACTTCCCAGCCTGCTGTCGAGTTTCATCATTCGCATTAGCGAGACGGCGTACCTGAGCAGATCTCCAACCAGGAGCTGTACATTACTACAATTACCCCTCTGAGACTGGAAAGGAAGAGGCGATTCGACATGCCGGTTGAAAGGGAATCAGCCAACTGAAGTTGAGCAATTCCAAGTGATCTTCCCGAGCCCTAGAGTGCTCTCACAAAGTGAGACCTAGCTCGGCAGAAATAGCAACGAGTTCTCAGAGCACTACTATCGTTCCTTCGCAGATCGCAGATCTGCTGTGGCCCGAACTTCACATGATTACAGAGGACCCCAAAGCCTGTGCAGTCGTCTATGTCGCGCAGTTCGGCGTACACCCCACATCGGAGTCGAGGTCATTGACCCCATTTCTCGTGTGCGGGAAAGCGCGACTGTGGACCGTACCGCAGCAACGAATACGGAGAACACGAAGGCGGTGATATACTCGGACGCCGGAAAGCTCCTGTTAACTCATGCAGCTCAGATTGAATTCGTACAAGTATAAGATTCGAGCCATCATAGGATTGTGCAACAATTTCGAGGCGAGTGACGGTGATCCAGATGCGAAAGCACAGGGGTATGATGAGATCAAGTTGATTCGGGTTTCAATTAACCTCGCCATACACAGCGAAAAACACACGAGGGGATGGCATAAATTGGCAACTGCTGGGAGCCGCTGCTCCAACGTCTTTCCTTGGCTGCCGCAACTCGACAATATGCGCATGGTTAAACTAGCTTCAATCATGCCATTCATCAGGAACTTCGCCGAATATTTCAGATGGAAGATATTGATCGAATTCATCAATAAGAGTTTGTGTCTTCAAGCACTGCATTAGCCAATCCTCGGTTACCAAGGTGGGTGTTGGAACGACACCTGATGGAGCATGGCATGTGCAGTTTCTGCGCGAACCAAAAACAATTAGAAAAGCCGGATGGCGGGATCGAACCGCCGACCTTCAGTTTACAAGACTGACGCTCTACCACTAAGCTAAACCGGCTTAAAATCTGCACAATGCTTCCTAGACTGACAAACCCTGCTACCGTGTTTGAGATCAAAAAGCAATCTTGCGGGTAGCTTGTGGTTCTTTCCAACGACAACCACCCTAGCGCCTCGGGGAGACTCCTTGTCTACGACTCCCCCGCAGAGTCTGACGAGATTGTGATAATGTTCGACGTTCGGAATGGATTGCATCTGACCAGCGAACTCGTAGGTGATACTACAGCGGTTCGATACACGACAGCCCCCACCTCTCCAGAAAAGTGTATTCTCATTCTCTCTAGCGGCCCACTCTTGCCAACAGTCCAGCTAGGTCTATCCGCCCAGTCCTCAACAAGGTGTTGGTCTACTGGTAGCCACTGTGAAGCCGAGCGGCAAGCGGCCAACCACCCCTCTCGTACAATGCTGCATGTAGGAGTACAAAGACCGTAGAGCACCTAGATGTACGACTCAAAGGGGCCTTCTCTCAAAATCACGATTACTTTGAGGGTGATGACGGCCTTCTTATTGGGGTACAATTACGTGACGAGGGCTTAGGAGTGACTCCTTTCTCGAGGCAGCGGTCGAGGCTCTCAATTTTGGCGCCTCCCAGTCGATTGCATAGTCCGTTGGCGGAACGCTCAATGGCAACACCGACCCCAGAGAGCATGAGGACCTTCCGAACGAACATTGAACGTCGTGCTATACGCTTGTTCGACCGCGCTGGCGGGCAGGGTGACGGTTAGCACACACGGAACGATATCGCAAATTAACCCTTCGCTCTAGCTGGGCGATTTAGCGGTCGGTGCTCACTTTATGGGACGTTGAACTCATACGCCGGCCGCTGCTGGTCCGAGCGACGGGCGAGCTACTGCAGCTGCCTGGTAAGCGCCTTCGCGTGGCAGGCGAACTCTTAGCCTGAAATGTATAGCCGCCCTTGTGACCACTAGAAGCTCCGATGGACTCATGACTCCGTTACAGTGGCTGATCTCCGGGTTGGCGCAGTCGTTATTGTCATCGATGATCTTCTTCTCTTCACACCGTTACTCGACGAAGTACTAGAATTCCCCGCACTCAACCGCTTTGAGGTCCTCCTCTGAAACACCTCACTCCCTTCGGAAGACACGCCGCTGCCGGCCCCCTCTTCAGTCGCCACGGCGTCATCAGAACCCTCCATCTCAGCATCCCCATCGGGATCGCCACTCTCGGCAGCACCCTGGCCCTCCTCTCTCTTCGCATCACCCGGGAAGCATCCGTGAGGACGCTGCGTTTCCTCAATGACTGAGTCCATGACTTCCTCTACCCCTTCCGAAGACAGCGACGATACCCCCAGAATATCCTGACAGTTGGCAGGTGAGGCCCCAGCGTCGTCCATCTCTTGAGTAGTGAGTAGCTCCCCCTCCATAGTGCCCTCTACCGCGTCGGGCTCGATACCGTCGTCGTGTGGTGGCGGCTCGCTATTGCAGCCGAGAGGCACCAACTCCTCCAACTCCTTCATCGGAATGGAGCTGTGCATACCAGCAAAGACGCCGAAGGTGCGAAACCTCTCCGTGTCCTCTCGATACACCCTGTCCACCAGTTCCCTCATCCTGAACCACACCAGAGTCGTCGCCAACAGCCACAGCGTAGGACCCACTGCTGGACTTGCAGGCCCTCAACAGCCTTGGCCCAGTTGTTAAGGTGCCAGCCACTCGCCCTGGGAGAGCTCTCCAGCCACACCATCGCTGATGCAACCTTGAATCCTCGGCTCTGAAGCACAAAGTAAAGCTCAACCGAATCAGAACGACACGGCGGAAAACTGTTGCCACCACGACGCTGGTTATGGCTCACTCTAAGATACTCCGCCAAGCCACCCGAGTCCAAAGTAGAGATGTCCTTCCAGGCAGTGGTGTCAGACGAACCAGGCATAGAGACTATAAACGAATACAGCGTAGCACCACTCGAACCCATCGCCCCTCCAGCCACGGATGATGACCAACACAACCGCAGAGCCACTACGGTGGTGGGTTGTGTGAAACTACTACCAGGAATACGTTCTCAAGTCAAGCGCCTAGGGCTAAGTCAATCTTATCTGCAGATATATCACAACTTGGATGATGATGACGGATCTCCAGCAGTACGAGATCCATATCAAGATCTCTCGGCCCAGGGCAGCGGCCAGCAAGGAACTCTTCTCTGGCCAGGCCTTCCCACTGGGCCGGTTTGCGTATCAGCACCTTCACGTCCAGCCCGTCCAAGAACTTAAGGAACTCCTTCCAAGTGGACTCAGTGCGGACAGCACTGCAGAGGTAACACACCGCGTCAGGTCTCATCCTTCTCACTGTTGCCATCAGGTCACCAACAATCGTCGGGTCGTAGGTGAGGTCCGCGCCAATGATGACATCCGCGGCTTCCAAGGAGCCATCCCCGCCAAGGTCGCCCCACGCCAGCTGCGCAGTCTCCACGTTGTCACAAGCGTTTGCCTTCACGTTGGCCTCGAGCGCCTTCACCACCAAGGCATTGCCGTCCGTGAGTAGAACACTACGGGCAGCACAAAACTTGGCGGCAACCAGCCCGACAAGACCACTGCCAGAGCCGAGCTCGAGGACGTCTTTGCCTTCGACTACCGATTTGTTAGCGACTAACCAGCTGGCAAGGTACCGACCGGCTTCCCATTGTGACAGGCCGGTGGTGCCCTGCTCAATGAAGCGACCCGAGACGTCATACCCCAGAGAGATGGAGGACTCGTTCACTTGATAGGTGATGAACCCTCGCTCACTCTCGGGGCTGGCCAGCTTCAAGGGCGTTCTCAGCGATAAATTCATACCACTCGTCGCGCACTTCATCGGTAGACCGTCCCAGCTCAGCCACCAGGCGCTTGACGAAGGCAACCGAGTACTTCAACGGCGGTAGACAATCGAGGTCGGCGTGGATGGTCTGATCGATGAGCACCTCCTGAGCCTCCCAAGAAACATAAGGAACAAGTAGAGGGGTCCAGGGTATGGACGAGGGTGGGTAGAGAGAGAAGTAATAATGAGACAGAGAAAGGCAAGGTGCAACCTCTGTAGAGCAACTGCCCTGCCCGCCAGAGGTCATCGCTTATAAAGGAACTGAAGGGGAAATCAATCCGATTACGGACAGAATCGCCCTTTAAAAACTCAGCGTTGACATCTAGCAGGGCTATTGAAAAGTTATATTAAGATGGCATTCATGCAGTCAAGGCATTGGGGTTGTTGGGAATAATATTATTGAAGCTTGAGGATTCCACCGCCACCACAACCCTGTCCCTCAAGGCTGTTAATTTCTCCACTGATATTGAATTGGTAATACACTCGACCAACTCAGCTAGCTTCTCCTTCACGCCAGACGATGATGATGGCCCGGAACTGAAACAAAGGCGAAAGCATCGCTAACACGTCCCCTGAAAGATGTCGGAACCCTCAATCAGTCGTCGCTGGGTGACGATGCTATGTTGGTATCGAGCCTAGCTCTTCTAGCCCGAGACACCATAGAATCTCACGCCATAGCTAGACCCGTGCGGTACCTCTCAGTTGCAGCTGCTGCTCGTCGTGCCTCTATTAGTCTGCTGATACCATTGGTGACATGCATGCGTATTCCCACAGCAAAAAGGTCGGATCGGATAGGAAACGGGAAGGGATGTCGTACCACTACGTTATCAAGAGCGTAGTCCTCATCCCCGATGCCCTCCCAATCCACGTAGTTGCCACCGAGCATCACCGCAACGCTAACGACTGCGTTCGCGCCCTTCCGAGCTCCAAAGCCTCGGGGGACGTCCACTTGGTGAAGTAAGGCAAGCTTTCCTCGATCAGTGCATACCACCAGACGAGCAGCTGCCCAGCCTTCCCTCATCCCTTAGCAATCTTGCAGACTCTTGCAATCTCCCAACGCGATCACCCATCTTCACAATACTCTGCATTACCTCCTCAGCAGTCGCCCCCGCCAACAACAAGGCCTTCCCTCTAGCCGCAATGGCGTCCCAAGCACATCCGAATTTACCATTAGGAAGCGACACGTCACGTCGACTGGTGGACCCGTGCACGCGCACATCAGGATCGCCTTCCTCTAACACGATCGCCATCAAACCCGACGCCGTCTCGAACTTCCTGGCGCCCCCAGTTGATCCGAGGGCAGCTCCCGGTACCTAAATTCCCGAGCGCACTGCGAAGATTGCTCAGCCTGAGAGCTCACCCTCGCAGCACAGCTGTCCAGTAGTCCCAGCATTTATTCCAGTTGCTGACTCGCCTCTGCGCAGACACTTTCTCCTCTAGCTCCTTCTTCTCCTTCACCACAGCGTCTCGCGACTCCATCAACTTTGCCAGCTAAGGCGGCAAGTCCACAGCAATGAGTTCTTTCCTGTCCGCTACATTCTTCATGTCCCTCTCTTCCTTTTCCTGCAGCTCAGTACACTTGCGGGATATATACCCATCAGCCACAGTCTTTAGGAGCAGTTCTGCGTAGTCGCCATCTTCACCTGACGCAACCATAGAGCTCCCGTGAACCTGTTGGTTGAAAAGGCCCGCTGCTCCCAGCAGGGAGCGATGCCTTGCGATGGCGCCCATGTCCGAGGAATTCCAACTCGAGCTGATAGCCGCTGATAAGGCCAGGCTCAATCGTCGACTCGAAGGACCGGATGATTGGGTTGGAAGAGGTCATACTCCTCCAAAATAGCGGATTCTCAACCGTCTCGGAAATAGAATGAAAACGACGTGAAGTTCGTCTTAGCGAGAAGCGACTTCAACCAGGCCACAGTAACGGCTGGCCGAAACAAGCCCAGCCAGACATGAATCAACTTCGGTTAGTTCGAGTTAAGTAGAAGCGGTTGTCACTACACCGACACTATACGGTACTTGTGCAGGGGTGAGGCGCATCCCCAACCACCGTACTACCTGCCGCCTCAATTGAACTATCGACGATCAGCCGACCATATTTCCGGACTATATCAGCAGCTCGAGCCTCCTGCTCAGCAAGAGATACCTAAAGTCTCGCATAAGCCACACGCTTCGCTCCGCTCGCTGGCGCTGTCACCCTAGCGTCTTGGAGGCTGCATTCCGCTCTGAGCTCTTCCCGCTTCCTATGTCCCATCGCGAGCTGCCCTTCCAACGCGAATCGATCAATAATTTCTTGCCAATATCGCAGCAGCTCCTCTCTAGCTTCGGACGGCCGCCATGCCATCGAGCCAGTGGGGGTCTTAGATTCGACAACAGCTGACTTGCACCTGTCGAGGCAGTCATTTGCCCGTGCAAATCTGCCCTCTCAGGATCAACCCGGGATCAAATACTACTACGACGTATTACCCCGTGCCGCTCTAGGTGAGCAAGGGTGACGACTGCCCAGCACTACCTTTCCCTGAATATCTCCTCAACATCCTCGGACCACCCACCCAGGGACTCGACATCCGCGAGTATCCTCTCACGCGCTTGAAGGGCTACTCTCTTTCTCATCTGAAGTCCACTAAGCGGCTCCACGCCAACGCGCAAATAAATCGGCTAACCTCAATCTCCTGCATTTTGGCAATTTCTATCTTCCTACGGACAGCCGCCGTTCGCCTCCTCAAATCGTTCCGCAAGACCGCGACCGCCAACTCTGACACTCCCGCGCCCTCCGACCCAATCCTGAGTGCGACGTTAGGACGACACACGCGAAGGCCACCTTTCTTGTAACAACAACAACCGCCGCCGCAACGCAGAGACCTTCACTCCCTCTCACTCCTCGATTGTTTTCTCCAGCAAGTCCGATACATCTTGGAGGTCATCAGTGCCGGCTTCATCAGCAGCGGTCTCGACTACTTCGTAGAGAAGATTAACGACGCCTTCTCGACGACCGCGTATGGATCCACCGGCTCCTCCTGCTGCTGGGTCTCTTCTCCAACCCCATCACATAGTTCGGAAGCTTCGTCGTCATCCCGTCGAACCAGCTGAGTTCTAAATAACTCGGATAACACAACTTTACCATAACCTTGACCAGCCGCACCAACTAGACGCTATCTCTCTTCAGGCCTCCGATATAGAACACTGTTCTTTCAATCAGCATCAGCCATTTTACTTCGATCACGCGCCCCCTATGTGTCAGCATCACTGCGTACCCTCTTCCGCTCACCAGAGTTATTATCATGTTCAGTTGCTTAGAAATTGCAGAGACCGAAGGATGAGTTCGCTCCTGTCGTGAGCCACGTTCCATCGAAGCCTACTCACTCTCGTAGAAATAAGAATGTCGACGATAAGTTCAGAGACGCAGTTCGCGATCAAGAGAACCATCCGGGCCGACTCACGGAGAGACGGCGAACTCTTCTCCTTCTTCAATCGTGTCCTCAATCACCGGAACGTGCCACTCTTGAGTCTGTTCCGCGAGCGTCCCATCGTCTCCAGCTACGCCGATCGGTCTACTGGTACGTCTTCGCGAACCCTGAATGACCGCAGATGCCATTTAGAGAGGGCTTCGCCACCCCGATGCTGACCTTGAAGCCGCATGCAGATTGGCGATAGGCCGCAGCCGACTGCTCCGTGTCGAAGTTCTCCTTACTGGTCTCGTCTATCTCACTGATTTCAAATCCACCAGCCATCTGTCGGGAGCCATTAGACTCCATAAACTCCGATGGATCAGCGTCCGAGTAACCTGTGCAAGCCTACACACAACTCCGCGGAGTCCCACAAGCCCACTGCTATGTCGGAGTATGCGCTTAAGCTCGGTATGTGATACGATGGACTTCTTTCCCGTTCCCTTCCTAGCACTCTTAATGCTCGTACCAACATCACTGTATAGCATACCATCCTGGGAAGCGGAAGACGGGCTGAAAAGGAGAACAAGCCTTCTGCCGGAGTTGAACCGACGACCTCCCGCTTACTAAGCGGGTGCTCTACCAACTAAGCTAAGAAGGCTGACGAGTACTAATTCGTGAGGGCAGGCGTCAGCCGAGCACTCATCTGAATCCAATGATCAGACTTACATTATGTTCGAAAGTGTTTCTCGTCTGTGCGTCTGTGGCGTTTCGTAACCTCCTAAACCGTATGACCTGAACATAGAAATTCAACGAAGCCCACACCAATAGCGGTTCTCTCAGGCGCTCTCATCCCGCAGTCACCCGCCCTACTCAGACACTCCACTCGGCGAGAAGTCAACAGCTCCAGCATTGAGAACAGGCGATAGCTGCTGGGTCGATGATCCGACCGATTGCCGCACTCCCGTGCCTCCACGCGGACTCTGCCAAGTGTCCTGCCACAGAAGTCAGCAAATGGATCAGAGAAGGTCAACCATACTTCGTCCTCTTGACTCGTCATATCCGTATCCATCTCAATACCATTAACGGCGTCTCCAACAGCCTCAGCGGTTTCCGGAGATCCTTGCATGTCGACATCACTCTGAGCATCGCTCCACTCGCCTTCAGGCTCCTCGCCTTGGACTTGTGTTAGCTGCTGCGTCGTGGGCGAGGGCACTGGGAACGAAGCTAGAGGACGTGTATCCTTAGCACCTGATAGCACGGTATCTCGCGGGTCTCCCAGAGTAACTGAAGACAGCCTTACCGCCGCGGTTCTTCCCCCGTGATTCGAGCATTCCCATAGGTTGAGTGGTCGTGGCTCCCTGCGTCAGGTCTCCGAGCTCGCTCAACAGCCTCGAGTCGTCCGAGTCAATCAGAGGAGACCCGCCATCCCGACTTGCCGAGCGGGGGCATCGGCGTCTTCTGCCTTCTCGCCAGAGCCGAAGACGGAGGCTTAGAGCTGAGAGTAGGCACACACTCAAGGAAAACACCCTTCATGCACTTTCTAAGTCGACTGCAACCCATCACGACTCAGGACCCGACTACTACGACTCACTCTCTCTTCGGATCCGGCGAGGCAATATCTTCCTCCACGTCTGTAGGTGGCACCTCCACCGACGGCTCGGGCTGTGACCTATTGGTGACGACCTCCTTCACAGGTCGGCTCTCAGCTTGCCCCTGGCAGAGTGACAGGCTACAGAGCGGCAGAGGCTATCCCACCATCACTTGAGTTGGGAACTCCAACGGTACTGTCCCAAGAAAGTCATCCCTGCTGCTATCGCTCCTACCGGTTAGACTCGTGCGTCGTATCCACCTACACCAACAAGAATCCTGATCGACCCCGACGACGAGCCTAGTACTACGACTGCGTACTTCAGCGGAGTAGTATGGTTGCCTCCAAGACCAGTCTTGTTCGGCGTGCCAACCGTCGAGGATGGTGACGCATCGCCACCAAGGCCAGCAGCAGGTCTGCCCTCAGGCAACCTCTCCGCTCCTGAGACCCCAGGTGGTGTGGCGGCACCCGGCAGCTCAATCCTCACCATGGTCCGACGTGAAGGTGTTGGAGTCCATAGGAGACAACGGCTCCTCCACAGACACCATCAAGGATGATGGCTCGACAGGCTCCCTACTACTGCTCTCTCCCGATCTAGGGCTGCTGCCCTCCTTCCGACCAGTCATCCTCTTCCCACCACCACCATTCGATGAATCCGACGGACTGGAAATTAGGAGTATACGAAGGAGTGGTATGAGTATGTACGCATTCACAAATGCCAACCTTCCCTCCTCTATCACCTCTCCTCTCCCTTCCTATAATGCCGAGTCCGTCTAGTACTGAAGCCCACAGACTTCGTCGATCGGCCACCTTCCGTGTCAGCTCGTCGAAGCGATGACTTCTGCTTCATCATGCAACCACCAACAACACTATTGGACCGGTCCCTTCCACTTCACCTCAATTACAACACAACTTCGCTCCGCTAAAAATATTAAACTGAATCATACAAAGGTTCACACTATCAATTTTCCGACGTTCAGAACAGTCTCGTGTAAAAATCGACTGGGCTTCCGGACGATCGCCTCGGGCCCGATACAACCTTTCGGTAGGCAATCCAGCACCACCGTACCGTCACTCGATCGTGTACCCATCCTCCAGTTCTATCGGCGTCAGTGCCCGGCGACCCAATTCTGAGGCGCCAGGCGGCGAGTTGGCGCCCATCATGTCATCAGAGTCGCTACGACTACTGTGGCGCTCAACACCGCTATACCGCATACTCTGCGGACCACTTCTCGTGAAGAACGGCAGGAGCACTCCGCGGTTCAACGTCATCACGAGGCGCTTCATCCCTCCGCAGTAGCCGGTGGTGACACTACTATTCTCCGACGCTTCCTCGCATGGTGCCATCTCCGAGCCCAGTAGCCAATCCAAAACGTAACTGGCCGAGCAGCCCCAGCACCAATACCGTAAAAAGCGCTATTATAGTCGAGACCGAGAGTATCTCATGGCCGTGCAAAGGGAAGTCATGCCTGGCTCGGATGGCCAAGGCGAGAGCCATCGCTCCACGCAGACCGCAGAAGGACAGGACTGAAGTGTAGGAAGCCGGCAGCTTACTCCGCGTCCGGCACAGATTCGCCATCGACACCGTAGTGTTGACGGACAGTACCCGGGCTCCAAAGGTAGCCAGGGCTGCTACTATGTAGGTCGATATGGACGTCCGTGCCAAGGACTTGTCGAAGGAGAAGGGGGCAAGGCCGAGGAAAACGAAGATGACAGCTTCCGCTAACACCGCAAACAGCTCGAAGATGGATTCAGCGAGGTTCCTCGCTTCTGGACTTAGGTTCAACCTGATCGAAAAAAGACGGGGTGACATATTTGAGTGATGCTGCTGACGATAAGTAGACAAAGCCAATCAGACGCCACCGTTAAAGACTCAAACGGCCATATGTCATCGCTGACAGCCGAACCAAGAAGCAGCAGCGAGCGAGGAGATGAGACGACCGACGACATGAAGCTCCCCTGTGCCTACCATGTATATTTCCTCATGAAAATACCGCAGAAGAGTATGGCGCAAATGCCGGACAGCTGCAGTCCCTCAGCTAGGAGATAGCTCATCCACACGAACAGGACAAGTACGCTGACCTCCAACACTACACTGTAACCATATCCTGCCGACCTCTCTTGGTCACCTCTTTCGTATCTTGCATGCTCGACCTCTTCAGAAGCTAACCTTCGACTTGCCAGCTCATAGCCGCCATTATTACCACCATTATCTCTCGGGAAGAATTTATAGACCAGAGAGGACACGAAGGCAAAGGCCGTCCCCAACAGGCACGAGCAGGCGAAGACGTAAATGAACGTCTGCAGCGCATGAACCAACGACCGGTCCTCCCATCGTATAAGGGACCGGTAGAGGACCAAACAGATCGCATCGTTCAGCAGACTCTCACCAGCGATTAGTCCCGAGAGTAGGGGGCCAGCCGTCGAGAGCGACTTCAAAACCGAGAGCACGGCCACTGGGTCTGTCGCTGAGATGACTGTAGCGAAGCCCATGGCCTCGTGGATGGTCCAAGGGGAACAGAGCTCGAGTTGGCCTGCGAGGAAAACTGCCCCTGCGATGAACATGAAGCTGCAGAGGGTGGCCCACACCGCCAGCCATACTATAGTACCGAAATTTTTAAAAAGAGTCTTCGTGTCGATACAAAAGCCACCTTGGAAAATTATAGGGGGCAACAAGACAAAAAAGAAGACTTCCTCGTTAAGCTCGAGTACTTTCTCAAGCATCGTCTCAGCTCGGAGGCTGTAGAGGAGCAACCCGCACAGCAGACCCAGCGTCGTGGCCAGGCCGGATTCACCGAGCCAGCGTACTCTAGCCCACTTCAAGAATTGGCCTCCTAGTAGGGATAGACCCAACAGCACGGCCAGAAAGAAGAAGCCATTGGCAAGGTAGACGTCCCTCTTTCCCACTGGTATTGCCGACGCGGTCGGGACCACCACCGGAACCTCTACAGTCGTCGTTGAAGTGGTGTTAATCGTCGCGTTGCCGGGCACTATGACCGGAGGAGCGGTCGTGGCTACTAGTTGCGTTGTGCCGACGTCCACGGGCAGCAGCACAGTTGTCACATTACTAGCAACAGGCACTCGTATGGTATCCCAAGCAACGTCACTAGGACTCGGCCGACCCGGACCAGTTGTATTTACGGCAGCCCCCGCAGCTGGGAACCAAGTCGTGGCTGCTGGCCCTTTGGGTAGACCTGTGTTACTGGTAACATTGAAGGTAGGCCGCAGTCCAGTCGGCTGCTGCTGCTGCTGCTGCTGTTGTGGAGCGGCCTGATTGCCCTCCGTCAGCGGACTGCTCAGAGGTGCTTCTACCAACGCAGCTGTCTGCACCGACATGAAAGCAACGGCAACTGCGAAGCTCAACGGGTGTCAGGCTCAGATGGGCCTGGTGAAGATGTATCGAACAAAACAACAATCAGGCTCAAACTCGACACGACGACCGCCGGTCATGAAACAAAGAAAACGAGCGGCGCGCGCCACGAAATACTCATACTAATTATTAACACTCTTCATAGTCGATCGCAATTCTATGCTAATCAACTATGGTCGAACACACTCAGCACTCGTGCTTCCGTCCGCTCTGCTCCCCCTCCCCTCCGCCCGGCCAGTGACCCCCACTTTCCCATACACTACCTTCCAGAAGGACACCAAGAGCCCTTTTAGTGGCCTGTTCCACCGCTGCTGTGCCGGATGCTCCGCTTGAGTCAGTATTTCCTTCAGCCACTTACTCTGCCACTTCTTCGGCTCGAAGATCATAAAGCTACCATCAGCACCCACTGACGGTACCACCTCAATTTCCTCAATGATATCTCTGAGAGGACGCCTAGGCCGCCACCATGACTCCATCAGGAGCACCGTATCACATCCATCAACGTCCAGGGCCTCCAGAGCAGTGAAACAGTCGGTACCATAACGATCAGAGTTAAAGCACCTCCGAGATACACGACCTTCTGGCAGGGTGAGGTCCCCAGCGCCCGGCTCACTCGGTCGCGAGCTCTCCTCTCTATACCTGTGCGGATGTCTAAGCCAACCTGTTATTTCCTTCCTCTCAGGCCAATACCGTACCACTCCTTCCCCTAATCCCTCCTCTGGACGCCTACGTGGCACCAACAGGAGGCGATCATACTCCGGCCCATACCACTCTAGATCCCTTCTGAGCTTCTCAATCGCTCTCTCCCTCTCCGACGAGTAGAAACACACAAACACACACTTCCCCACACTAGTCGTCCAACGACGCCCGCTCAGCTCCTTCGGTTACACCAGCAGCCCATTCGGTCTGTGACACCTCGGGCACGCGACCACCGAGAATCCACCATTGTCCATATCGAAGAGCGTGGCCTTGATTCGCGCCCTCACCTCCAGACACGTCACCTTACACTTGCTCGTTACATTCCAATTATAGTCCCAACCCAGCACGCAGAAGATCCCCGCGCCCTCCACGACCCTCATTCCATTACCCATACACATGACCGCCTCCCTCGGTCGCAGAGGGATGTCGAAGATACGACCCGAGGAGTGATCGCACTCGACTCTCGTACAGGCCTTTGTAGCTATGAAAATGATAATCTCGCCCGGGTTCCTGACCAACCTGCCACCACTAAGGAGATATCCACATTTGCCAATAACAAGCTGATCTGTGTCGATGTCCCTGTCAACGACCGAAGCAGCTCCGCTCCGCCAAAACCATCGGACCAAATTCCGATGGAGCGGATTGCACAGTGGGGCGGCGATGAGCACCTTCTTATCCTCAGACACCATCTTGAAACTCATCGGGTTATCCACACACCAGCACTCCTGCTCGATATCGCCCCGCTCAAGTCGTGGCATAACGTGACCACCAAGCCGCCACAGCGCATCGAACTTCGCTCCGCTAGAATTTACGGAAGCACAGAGATCGTAAGCCGCCAGATTGTGTCGTATTGACGAGGACTCACCCCAATCGACAGGGACAGCTGCCTCAAGATCTTCCACTAGCCTCGTCAACTCCTTACTGTAACAAGAGGGAGCGGCTTCGACATACGAGACGAAGTGCTCCAGCGACGAGGAAGTCGGGAGTGATGACAAGGCTACTGACATCTCGGGAAACCGCAGAGCTGGAGGGAGCAATTCTTATTCACACACCACCCAGTCACAAGAGGCAAACCCGGCCTAATCGCGCGCGTAATGAGGTACCATTGACATCCTCTATCACTTGCAGGCCAATTCTGCCGGCAATAATTATGTTACACCTCCCGCACAGACAACAGAACGCCCCTGCGGCCAAATCACAGGCACGCTCCCCAAGGGTCTCCCGATTGTCAGCGTGGACTGCTGCTCAGCAGCTATCGAGGGTTCCACCAAAGCAACGCTTTTAGCTGCCCCCACCCTGGAGCCGTTTCAGAACATCACATTGAGAGAACACAACACCTCAACTAAGATCGTGTCCGGAGAGAAAACCAAACACACCATAAAAAAGATCGGGGCTATCAAACGCCACGGGAAATTCGAGGTAAAATTTACCAGCCAAGGCCAGCAGCAACTTCCTTATGATACTGCTTAGCCGAAGCATCGTCGACCGTTGAAGGCATACGGTGAGAGGACTGAGAGGAAGAGGGGATAGCGGATTGGCAGAGTGGGGAAGGGCCATGATCTAGAGGGAAGGGTTACCTTGAGGAACTTCGCGATGTTGGGCACTTGGAGCATAGTCTTCCTCCAAGCAGCCAACTTAGGCTGCTGGCCCAAGACCTTATCCTCGCCTAAGACCTCAATGGCCTCCTCAACCACTCGTGGAGCGCATGAATCAGCGATGGTCGGCTTCGTCGTGCCTGAGCAAGGTCCATGAAATCTCCACAGTGTGGAGTCCACACAGGCTTGCCCAGCGCCTCAGCAATGACGCTATGCCGCTCACCTGCTATGAGGTTGCCGTCATCCATCTGGGCCTCCCAGGCCTTTTATCCATCTCATACACTTAACTCCCTCAGTTGAAGCAGCTTCCTCAAAGCTCTGTCCAGTCTTGAACCTCATTGCGACATCGAGCAGCTGAAACGCGGCGATGAGACGAGCGAAACAAGAGTGCGATGTAGCGAATGATGGCGCCAGTCTGGACCAGACGGTCTCTCTCGGGGGTCTCCAACATCGGCAACTGACCGTACCTGGGAAGAGCGAATCACAAAATCCTCTGGTACATCCGAAGACGAACAAGATTGCGAAATACGCAGCTGGAAGCCTACCTGAGTTTTGGCATCAGGTCCAGCATATCCTTGCGCGTGCGGATGAACTCTTCCTGGTAGTCAACGCCAGCCAGGCCCAATGCAAAGCGCACCCTTTCGCCACGGCCCCGACCGTTGAAGTAATGGAGCTTGTACATAGACATGGGCAATAGGGAATAAGGATGCGACGCTAACTGACTAGCACCAATACCGTGTACAATCTCGCCGAGAGAAACTACCATCACAGAGTAATCGGCCATAAGTTGAGCCGGCGCTACACAGTCATTTTTCGCTCTATACCAACGACCCGCCGGAAACCGAATAACACGCAAACGTGAATCATCGAGATTTGGTTCATCGGAATACGCTGAACAGTAGAAAGCCATTGACCGAGCGATGTTGTTGCGTCTCGAGGAGCACTACCACAGGTAGCGCATAAGACCCGATGCATCAGCCCTTGTGTACAGGCAAACAACCACGGCCTAGGAAAAAGGCCACTACTGCTGGTGACCTGAGTGCACGCATGCGCATAATCCGATGAGGAACAACAGAAAAGATGGCCGGAGAATTTCGTGGAATAGTTGTGCTAGGATTGTGCCACAAACTGCCGCCTGACAGCTATCGAGGGCTCCATCCAGCCTCGCCCGATAATCTCTTAGCCCCGCTCTCAACCGCCCCCGACCCCTGAAGCCGTGTCAGAGCACCACAGTTGCAATGAGAGAACACAACACTTCACGCTGACGGCGCGTTTGGAGAAATCCAAAGATTTCGAAGAAAAAATAACCGCGGCTATCAAGCGCCGCGGGAAAGCGAAAATAATATAAGTCACCATCCAAGGGCATCCGCAACTTCCTCGAAATACTTTTTCGCCGTGGCGTCATCGACCGGTGAGGGCATGCGGTGAGAGGACTGAGAGAAAGAGAAGATAGCGGAAGACTATCAAACAATTCTGGTGCTCTGGTTCATTCGATAAGGTAAGTGGCTCAAGTACACTGTCGTCTCAGTTATTATTCTGCTAGTTCCCCTATTATGAGCGCGACAGGTGAAAGGGTGGAGAAGAGTACGCTTACAGCGCTAAAGACTTACTTTCATAAACGTAGCGATGTTGGGCACTCGAAGCATAGTCTTCCTCCAGGCGGTCAACTTGGGCACCTGACCCAACACCTTGTCCTCTCCCAACACTTCAACGGCTTCCTCAACCACACGTAGAGCGCATGAGTCAGCGACCGTCGGCTTTTCCGTGCCTGAGCAAGGTCCACAAACACCCACCCGAAGAGCGCAAGACTAGTCAAATAGTGATGGTAGGGGGCTCACCGGCAATGAACTTGCCATCATCCATCTGATCCTCCCAAGCGTTGATCCACCTCATGCACTTGAGTCCCTCTGTTGTAGCAGTTTCCTCGAAGCTAAGTCCAGCCTTGAACCTCATCGCAACGACCACCAACTGAAACAAGACTAGGAGGTGCACAAACGAGATTTCAAAGCTGAACGCGAACCTACCCCAGAAATTATGGCATCACTGGAAGCATCGATTATCTCATCCACCCTTTCTTCTTTGCCCTCCGCTTCACCATACAGATCGAATTTACGAGCGATGTAGCGGATGATGGCGCCAGTCTGGACCAGACGATCTCCCTCGGGGGTCTCCAACATCGGCAACTGGCCGTACCTGGGAGAAGCACATCACGAAATCCTCTGGTACATCCGAAGACGAACAAGATTGCGAAATACGCAGCTGGAAGCCTACCTGAGTTTTGGCATCAGGTCCAGCATATCCTTGCGCGTGCGGATGAACTCTTCCTGGTAGTCAACGCCAGCCAGGCCCAATGCAAAGCGCACCCTTTCGCCACGGCCCCGACCGTTGAAGTAATGGAGCTTGTACATAGACATGGGCAATAGGGAATAAGGATGCGACGCTAACTGACTAGCACCAATATCGTGTACAATCTCGGCGAGAGAAACTACCATCACAGAGTAATCGGCCATAAGTTGAGCCGGCGCTACACAGTCATTTTTCGCTCTATACCAACGACCCGCCGGAAACCGAATAACACGCAAACGTGAATCATCGAGATTTGGTTCATCGGAATACGCTGAACAGTAGAAAGCCATTGACCGAGCGATGTTGTTGCGTCTCGAGGAGCACTACCACAGGTAGCGCATAAGACCCGATGCATCAGCCCTTGTGTACAGGCAAACAACCACGGCCTAGGAAAAAGGCCACTACTGCTGGTGACCTAAGTGCACACATGCGCATAATCCGTTGAGGAAAAGCAGCAGTTGAGATGTGCACTATAATTCAGTACAGTGCGGCTATCTGAGACGGCGCTCAAAGAGTGGTAGAAATCTGGACTCGAATAGAGATGATCGGTAATGAGAATCGTCAGATTCGATCCTACCGGTCCTGATAATTGTGGGCGCCATGATTGTGCAGACCGATAAGATCTTCCAATAGTTGCCACAGAGGAAGACGAAGACGAGATGGAGGAGTGAGCGGTATGATCCTGCGATGGAGTAGAGGGTATGATAGGTTGTGCTTGTAGAAGGGGTTGTACAGTGGGCAGTACGTGAATGACATCCATTGCAGCTCGAGCTAGCTGAGAAGGCATGCACGGAGCAGGTCTAATGGTTGTGTTCATAGTAGTTCCTTGTATGGGAGGGAGTTGTGAGGCGGGTTGACGAATATGACGGATAATGGGTGGCTGGGGTAAGAACGCAGGCTGCAGTGACCGTCATAAAAGCTACAGATGTTTCCCGGGTGAGGAAGTTCATGTTTCTTTGAAAGGCTGTAATGCGATGCTTGGGATGAGCTCATGGAAGGGGAGGCCGCAACCGATTAGAGAGCCAGAGCATGCAAGCTTCGACAGCACATGAGACAGGAAGGGAGTTCTCACCAGCTGGTCTTGGGCGATAAAGATAACAGACGAGTAGTTACGGTGGGCGAAGGATAAGTGTCTAGGGGTTATGTCATTGTGGACTTGTTGGGGAGTGTCTGGGCGGTTTACCATTGTCGTCTTGTACGACGCTGTATCCGGAATTGTATGAAGATGACCAGTAGAAGCACCATGATTATCATGGCATGATAGAACAAGGAGCAGCCGAAGGAGTAGATATAGCACACTCCGAACCGTTGTTGCAGCTAGAGAGCGCACAGAAGGAGTCCATGAAGAAGACTTCGTTGCATGATCAAAGTTCGAGCTCGACCTCCGTGCAGACAATTAGACACCGGAGTGGAAGTCCACGCCCGAGGGTAGCTTAAAAGAACAACGAGCTGCTACCACTACTACACTATACTTCAGTACAGTTTGCTTGTTTAAGACGGGGCTCAAAGAGTGGTAAAAAAATGGACTCGAGGAGAGTTGATCGAGAGTGGCGTAATTTAGCCTAGCGTGATTTAGCCTAGCGTGGGTTCTAGCCTAGAACGCATGCTCAGAATATCACAGAATGAGACCAGATGGTTATCTGAGATCAATGAAACGCAGTAGCAGTAAAGGAAAGTGCAGCGATGATGGTCTAACAGCTGACTCAGCTGAGCTGAGTAGCACTGAACCAGGTGGCAGCTGTTACATAGCGTATAGTCGTCGCTAGATTGTCACTATAGTGCAGATGGCCGGAGAATTGTGCAACACGTAGACAGCCGCTGCCTCGGGATACGGTGGATGTTATAGGCTGTAGTTAAGCCTTGTGTCTCTTTAGGCTAAGTCACTACAGTGCGCCAGTGTGAGCCCAGCTTCCTTACTTACTATTCGGTGCGAGAGGCTGACAATGGCTATCCTTGATTGTAGTTGCGCTATCTCGCCATTAGCTATGCTTTCTACACAGTTGCACGCATACGTTAAGGGCTTTCTGCGCCTTGAAGAAGCCTATGATTGGGAGTCAATAGAGGCACGCAACATGGAGGGCCAAGTCTCGCTCCTAGGGCCCCTGCGTACTGCCAGCTTGGAGCTAATATACCGAACGGGTTCCTGCCCACCTATTCAAACGCGTGCGACGATTAACGATCACGCCCCTGGTTCCGCCGGAAGGGCGAAACACGTCTTATATTCCCTCCAACGACCAACAGCGTGGACAGACTGGAGGAGGGACAGAACAGGTGGTGAAGTGCCAGGATCATGACGAGGCACCAGAGAACGACATGACACTGAATGCCCTGGCTGTTGGATACATCGAAGATCGAACGGACACCACAGGACGTGACAACCTAGCGGGTGAGTTGTCCGTGGAGACCTGAGAACGCATAGCGCTACTGTTCAGCTCTTGTGTACACAGCCTGAGCGCCAGGCGCCTGCCAAGTTATCGATACACAATGAGTCAATGGCTGATGATGAGCAATCCGGCCTGCACACTACAAGCTAGCTCTGCATGAGATGACTCGTGCAGCACGAGTCGTGCTACTGTTTGAGTCCAACTCCGCCATCGATGAACAGCGCAGGGTTTTGAATGACGTTAAGTGGGATAGTTTCTCTGACAGCCTTTCTCCCTGAGACAACCCAACATTCCCAGACGAGCGAAACGTTCGACACAAAACGGGCGGCCACGAGCGGCATAATGATCAGTATGGCTCCTTCCATCCGAGGGCATTGCCGACTTCACGACTATACAACCCAGACGTTTCCTCAACCTTTGGTGAGGGTATTCGACTTGAGGACTAAAAACGATCCTCATTCACGATAGAGCTAAGCTCTATCGGCAAGCCACTCGGCAAGCCTTGCCGAGCATAGCCTACCTTCATGAAAGCAGCCATCGCAGGAACATTAAGGAACTTATCACGCGACGCTCGAAGGTTGGGCAGATCACCGAGGACGTCTTCTACGCCAAAGTACTCCACACAGTCTTCAACCACTCGCAAAGCACAGGAATCGGCCACAGTGGGCTGACTGGTGCCTGAAGTGTCCAACCATATTCCATCAATGCATCGTGAGTGTCAGTTTAAAGTCAAACGTCGTCGCCGGCTTAGTTAGGCTCAAATCCGATGTGCTAGCCACTTGGCGATGAGATCTGTGCTGCTTCATTCAGTTAGACGCCCAAATACTGCCTCAAACGTGACGTGGTGATCAGCGCGACTTCCACGAGAGCGGACGGAAGGCCAGAAGTGGAAGGGCTACCAGCTATGAATTTGCCAGCTCCCATTTGTTTCTCAGACGCTTTCAACCATCAGAAAGCTGCTTTTCCTCGTGCAAGAGTACCGGAGAAAGTCATACCATCACGCACGAGGAACGGTGCTTTTAGTAACTGAAGCACCACGACATGACATGCTGCCCACTGATCTAATAACCGAGCCCCCGCAGACCGAAGTAGCACACTCGAACACAGCGACGACTAGAGTCGGAATAATAAGGGGATTCGCCTCACCGAACACGTAAGTAAAAGCAGAGGAAATCTCCAGCCGGCGCCCTCGAGAGAGAACTGCACACGTGACTCGTCTCGAGCCTGAAAACTTACCCCGGAGCCCATGGCATCACTTGAAGCATCGATGATCTTATCCACCCTTTCTTCTTTGCCCTCCGCTTCACCGTACAGATCGAATTTACGAGCGATGTAGCGGATGATGGCGCCAGTCTGGACCAGACGATCTCCCTCGGAGGTCTCCAACATCGGCAACTGACCGTACCTGGGAGAAGCCACCATCAGCGTACCAGACCACCGACGGACAACATACCTCAATCAGGGTATCAAATCGAGCATATCCTTCTGCGTGCGAATAATGACATTCTCGTACTCAACTCCAACTAACGCAGCGAACAAGGAGATGAGATAACAGACGAGGCGTCGAATAGATGGCAAGGAGCCCCTCTGTTCCTACCACGTATATTTCCTCAAGAAAATAACGCAGAAGAGTACGAAACAGATGCCGGACAGCTGCAGCCCCTCGGCTAGGACTCCTAGCCTAGGAGGTACTGTAGCTCATCCACACGAACAGAACAAGTACGCTGGCCTCCAACACTACACTGTAACCATATCCTGCCGTCCTCTCCTGGTCACCTCTTTCGTATCTTGCACGCTCGACCTCATCAGAAGCCACCCTTCTACTTTCCAGCTCATAGCCGCCATTACTACCACCAATATCCCTCGGGAAGAACTTGTAGACGAGAGAGGACACAAAGGCAAAGGCCGTCCCCAGCAGGCACGAGCAGGCAAAGACGTAAATGGACGTCTGCAGCGCATGAACCAGCGACCGGTCCTCCCACCTTACGAGGGACCGGTAGAGGACCAAACAGATCGCGTCGTTCAGTAAACTCTCACCAGCGATCAACCCAGACAATACAATAGGGGGCCAGCCGTCGAGAGCGACTTCAAAACGGAGAGGACGGCCACTGGGTCTGTCGCTGAGATGACTGTAGCGAAACCCATGGCCTCGTGGATCGTCCAAGGGGAACAAAGCTCAAGTTGCCCCGCGAGGAAAACTGCCCCCGCGATGAACATGAAGCTGCACAGGGTGGCCCACACAGCAAGCCACACTATTGTGCCGAAATTTTTAAAAAGAGTCTTCGTGTCGATACAAAAGCCACCTTGGAAAATTATAGGTGGTAATAAGACAAAAAAGAAGACTTCCTCGTTGAGCTCAAGTACCTTCTCCAGCATAGTCTCAGCTCGGAGGCTGTACAGCAGCAACCCACAGAGGAGACCGAGCGTCGTGGCCAGGCCGGACTCACCGAGCCAGCGTACTCTAGCCCACTTCAAGAATTGGCCTCCTAGTAGGGATAGACCCAACAGCACGGCCAGGAAAGAAGAAGCCATTGGCAAGGTAGACGTCCCTCTTCCCCACTGGTATTGCCGACGCGGTCGGGACCACCACCGGAACCTCTACAGTCGTCGTTGAAGTGGTGTTAATCGTCGCGTTGCCGGGCACTATGACCGGAGGAGCGGTCGTGGCTACTAGTTGTGTTGTGCCGACGTCCACGGGCAGCAGCACAGTTGTCACATTACTAGCAACAGGCACTCGTATGGTATCCCAAGCAACGTCACTAGGACTCGGCCGACCCGGACCAGTCGTATTTACGGCAGCCCCCGCAGCTGGGAACCAGGTCGTGGCTGCGGGCCCCTTGGGTATACCTGTGTTATTGGTAACATTGAAGGTAGGCCCCAGTCCAGTCGGCTGCTGCTGCTGCTGCTGCTGTTGAGCGGCCTGATTGCCCTCGGTGGGCGGACCGCTCAGAGGCGCTTCTATCAACGCAGCTGTCTGCACTGACATGAAAACAACGGCAACTGCGGGAAGCTCAGCGGGTGTCCGGCTCAGATGGGCCTGGTGAAGGTGTATCGAACAAAATAACGATCGGACTCGAACTCGACACGACGGCAGCCGGCCATGAAACCAAGAAAACTAGAGGCGCGCGCCACGAAATACTCATACTAATTAGTAACACTCTTCATAGTCGATCCCAATTCTATGCTAATCGACTATAGTCGAACACATTCAGCGCTCGTGCTACCTCCCTCCGTCCGCTCTGCCCCTCCCCTCCGCCCGGCGACCGACCACTCCTACCTTTACCGTACACTACCTTCCAAAAGGACACCAATAGCCCTTTTAGTGGCCTACTCCAGCGCTGCTGTGCCGGATGCTCCGCTTGAGTTAAGATATCCTTCAACCACTTACTCTGCCACTTCTTGGGTTCGAAGATCATAAAGCCACCATCAGCACACACTGACGGCACTACCTCAATTTCCCCAATAATTTCCTGAGAGGACGCCCAGGCCGCCACCATGGCTCCATCAGAAGCACCGTATCATATCCATCAATGTCCAGGGCCTCAACAGCAGTGTAACAGTCGGTCCCATAACGATCAGAGTTAAAGCACCTCCGCGATACACGACCTTCTGGCAGGGTAAGGTCCCTAGCGGCCGGCTCCCTCGGTCGCGAGCTCTCCTCTCTATACCTGTGGGGGTGTCTAACCCACCCAGTAACTTCCTTCCTCTCAGGCCAATACCGTACCACTCCTCTCCCGAATCCCTCCTCTGGACACCCACGTGGCACCAGCAAGTAGGCGGTCATACTCCGGCCCATACCATTCTAGATCCCTCCCGAGCTTCTCGATCGCTCTCTCCCCCTCCGACGAGTAGACACACACAAGTAGGCACTTCCCCACATTATTAATCCAACGACGCCTGCTCAACTCCTTCGGTTCCACCAGCAGCCCATTCGGTCTGTGACACCTCGGGCACGCGATCACCGAGAATCCACCGTTATCCATGTCGAAGGGCGTACCCTTGATTCGCGCCCTCACCTCCAGACACGTCACCTTACACTTGCTCGTTACATTCCAGTTATAGTCCCAACCCAGCACGCAGAAGATCCCCGCGCCCTCCACAACCCTCATTCCATTACCCATACACATGACCGCCTCCCTCGGTCGCAGAGGGATGTCGAAGATACGACCCGAGGAGTGCTCACACTCGACTCTCGTACAGGCCTTTGTAGCTATGAAAATGATAATCTCGCCCGGGTTCCTGACCAACCTTCCACCACTAAGGAGATATCCACATTTGCCAATAACAAGCTGGTCAGTGGCGATGTCCCTGTCAACGACCGAAGCAGCTCCGCTCCGCCAAAACCATCGGACGAAATTGCGATGGAGCGGATTGCACAGAGGGGCTGCGACGAATATCTTCCCGTCCTCAGACGCCGTCTTGAAGCTCATCGGATTATCCACGCACCAACACTCCTGCTCCATATCGCCACGCTCCAGTCGAGGGAATAACATGACCAGCAAGCCGCCACAGCGCATCGAACTTCGCTCCGCTAGAATTTACGAAAGCACAGAGATCGTAAGCCGCCAGATTGTGTCGTATGGACGAGGACTCGGCCCAATCGACGGGGACAGCTGCCTCGAGATCTTCCACTAGCCTCGTCAACCCCTTCCTGTAACAAGAGGGAGCGGCTTCGACATACGAGACGAAGTGCTCCACCGACGAGGAAGCCGCAAGTGATGGCAAGGCCACGGACATCAAGGTAGACGATAGCGCTAGAGGGAGCAGTTCTTATTCACACACTTATCAAGGGCTTGCATACGACTACGGCCAAAACGCATAGGCAATGGGACACCATTGATACCCTTTACCACTTGTTAGTAAACTTCTCAATTATGTCGTCAAAAATTGTGGTACACCCCCCACGCAGACAACAGAGCGCCCCAACGGCCAATTCACAGGCGCACCTCCCGCGACCCTCCCGATTGTCAGCACGGACCGCCGCCCCCAGCTATCGAAGGTTCCACCGAAGCAACGCCTTTTAGCTACCCCAACCCTGGAGCCGTACCAGAACATCGCAGTTACATTGAAGAGAACACAGCACCTCTACCAGAATCGTGTCTGGAGAGAAAACCAAGCACACCATAAAAACGACCGGGGCTATCAAACGCCGCGGAAAATTGTTGGAGGTAAAATTTACCAGCCAAGGCCAGCAGCAACTTCCTTATGATACTGCTTAGCCGAAGCATCGTCGACCGTCGAAGGCATACGGTGGGAGGACTGAGAGGAAGAGGAGATAGCGGACTGGCATAGTGGGGTAGGGCATGATCTAGAGGGAAGGGTTACCTTGAGGAACTTGGCGATGTTGGGCACTTGGAGCATAGTCTTCCTCCAAGCAGCCAGCTTAGGCTGCTGGCCCAAAACCTTATCCTCGCCTAAGACCTCGATGGCCTCCTCAACCACACGTAGAGCGCATGAATCAGCGACTGTCGGTTTTTCCGTGCCTGAGCAAGGTTCATGAAAATTCCCAGCCGGGCAGCACAGGCTTGGCGAATCCCTCGACAATGACGGCAGGCCGCTTACCTGCTATGAACTTGCCGGCATCCATCTGGGCCTCCCATGCCTTGATCCATCTCATACACTTAACTCCCTCAGTTGAAGCAGCCTCCTCAAAGCTCTGTCCATTCTTGTATCTCATTGCAACATCGAGCAACTGAAACAAGGAGCGAAGATGAGTGAATCCAGAGCCTGGAGTTACACGCCAACTCACCCCGGAGCCCATGGCATCACTGGAAGCCTCGATGATCTCATCAACCCTCTCCTCTTTCCCCTCCGCCTCGCCGTACAGGTCGAATTTACGGGCGATGTAGCGGAGGATGGCACCAGTCTGGACCAGACGCTCTCCTTCGGGGGTCTCCAACAACGGAACCTGACCGTACCTGGAAGAAAAGCCAAAGTAACGGAATATGGCAATCCGCGGGGCTGGAGACCTACCTGAGCTTCGGCATCAGGTCGAGCATATCCTGTCGTGTGCGGATGAACTCTTCCTCGTAGTCAACGCCAGCCAGGCCCAAGGCGAAGCGTACCATCTCGCCGCGACCGCGACCATAGAAGTAGTGCAGCTTGTACATGGACATGAGTCACAGAGAGAAAGGATGTAAAACAACAAACTGAGCGGCAAGACTCTACAGAAACTCGCCAGGCAGGACTGGCATGACAAGAGAATAAGCCTTTAGCGTCCAGTCATGTGCTCCACAAGCAGCAGATACTGGATTAACACTCAGGCGTGAACCACTACTGCTGTGGGATGTGATGCCTACAAAGAAGCGCTAAGCAAAGCGCCGGTCTTCGGTACGAGGACGACACGTACCCAGGGAAGCTGTATGAGGCGCTCCGAGAAGACCTCAGTGGGGGGGCCTCTTGAGAAGTACCATTGTGATTGCCACAGGAAAATGGGGAAACAAGAACGATTAAAGAGGGGAACGACCACTGCTAGCTCGGTGACCACTTAAGCGCACGCATGCACACATTCTGATGAGGAACGGAAGGTAAGACGGCCGTGTCCGAGCATTCGGGACATCAGTGAACACAATAAGGAGATGGAGGCCCGCCAACAACCGCGGGGATGATCGGAGTGGTTGTGCTAGGAGAATTGTGCAACTCGTAGACAGCCGCCCTGCGATGAAGGGCCAAGTCCCGTAGTGCCCGCTTCAAGCTGAGATATACAAACGCGCCCAATAAACAATCTTCACGCCACAAGTTGTATTCTCTCTAGTGATTGATACAGAAACCGGTCGGTTGACGGAACAGATCGAACATCACGCTCTTCACTAAGCCCCAGAGGGCCCGATGCCGCATCCAGGCCATCCACGATGTGCGGACAGCGACGAGTGGTGACACATAATAATGATAACGAACATCAGAGAACGCAACAACCAGGCGGATGAGTTCTGGCCGAGAATGCAGAGCGCTTCCCCTCAGCTCCTGTGTAGGAAGCCAGAGTGCCTACAGTCATTCCATATCGCAGCGGAACGCATTGCGTCATCGCATGATGCTAATAACCTCGCCCTTGCCGTGCACACTTCAAGTTGACTTTAGCGTGGGAGGCAATCACTACTGGATAAGCATGGAAGGTGATGGAACGATGAAGAGCGCAAGGTTTGAATTAGCATCAGCGCTGAGAGCAATACACCACCCGAACAGCATCCCTCCCTCACCCGCTACCGCAGGAGGCAACCCAACACCCCTAGACAAGCGGAACGTTGGAAACAAGGCAAGCAGCAACGAGCAGTACAATGATCAGTACGGTTCCTTCCACCCGAGGGCATCACCAACTTCACGACTATAAACACGAGACGTTTCCTCAACCTTGGGTGAGGGCATTCGGCTGGAAGACTGAAAAACGGATAGCATCCACTACTTTGTTGCCGAAGCGAGCCGACTACCTTCATGAAAGCAACCATCGCAGGAACATTGAGGAACTTATCACGCCAGGCTCGGAGGTTGGGCAGACCACCGAGGACATCCTCGACGCCAAAGTACTCTACACAGTCTTCGACCACTCGCAGAGCACAGGAATCGGCCACAGTGGGCTGGGGAGGTGCCTGAAGTTTCGAGTCACAGTTAGAAACCAGACCGCCAAAACTTCGTGGTTACCGGCTATGAACTTGCCAGCTTCTATTTGTTTCTCCCAGGCTCTAAACCACCGGTAAGCTGCCTTCCCTCGCGCAAGAGAGTCGGGTAAACTCATACCATCCCGCACGAAGAATGGCGCCTTCAGTAACTGAAATCACCACGCATTGCTGCTCGCTCGCCATCCGGACGAAAGAAGCGCACCCAGTAGACATAGCGAGGGCAGAAAAAATACTGTATGGGGACAAGCAACACGTGCGGATAGCCAATAATATTCCCACCTAGCTCGGTCGGGAGATGGGTTAGCATACTTTAGGCTACATTAAGCCTAACAACTCACCCCGGAGCCCATAGCATCACTGGAGGCCTCGATGATCTCATCAACCCTCTCCTCTTTCCCCTCCGCCTTGCCGTACAGGTCGAATTTACGGGCGATGTAGCGGAGGATGGCACCAGTCTGGACCAGACACTCTCCTTCGGGGGTCTCCAACAGCGGAGCCTGACCGTACCTAGAAAAGTCGTCATCGAGGCAGCAGACTACCCCTGGACAGCATACGTCGATCTCGGTATCAAATCAAGCATATCCTTCCGCGTGCGAATGAAAACATTCTCATACTCAACCCCCGCTAAGGCCAAGGCAAAGCGTACGGACTCGCCACGTCCACGGCCTGCGAAGTAGTAGAGCTTGTACATGAGGAAAGAGGAGAAACTGAAGGGACGATCGACATCCACGGGAGAGAGGCGATCAGCCCAGGGTGCTCTGATGGACCTCTACGAAGACTGGTGACCCTGGTTGAACACCAAAGAACCTCTCCGCGGCTATTCTGGACTGGCCTTCCTCTCAGAACGCGACAAAGCCATCACTCGGATTGAAATTACAGAGAAAATCATCATTCGTTTCGACTACGACTGGCTCCGTCGTCCTCGTCATCCCCCCATTCATGCCGGTACGCGTAGTAGCACCCCTCGCCGTCCAGAGCAGGCGAGGAGACGTCCGACCCGCCATCCTCGAGCTCATCGTAGAACTCATCCTCGCTATCGTCCGATGGCTCACCAACAAAGATATCCGGCAGCACCGCCACGCCAGTATAGCTGGCAGTCGCCCAATAGCGCGTTAAAAGGTCGGCCGCGGGGTTCGAACTCGGGACCTCGGCTGGATGCTCACATTCCCCTATGATATACTTCAACCTATAGGCATCGCCAGGACTGGGCTCGAAGACCATAACCCCCATGTGCCGATACTCATGGCCATTGGCTGCTCGGGGACTCAACTTCGCGCGCCCCGAAATTCCGCTGACCGCGACAGCCGGTACCGTGGCGGACGCAGTGAAGACAGTGGAAAACTTGGAGGAGCGCACTTCTACGTTTGGATGAATGTAAGCAATTTTATCGAACTCTACCAGTCTGAGGGCCTCCAACATCGTGAGCTCTCCGAACGATCTTGGGTAGCTAGTATCGAAGCAGCGCTGCGAGGCTTGCTCTGGCCTCAGTGTTAATTCCGTGTCTACCGGGTTGGCCTTCGGATGGGGACCGCCGAATCTCCACCGATTCCGATAGATCCTCGGAGCCGGAATGATCCTATCCCAGCAACCCTCGAAGGGCTTCTTCAACTCATCCTCCACATCCTCGCCACAATGAACCGCGACCAGCAACACTCTGGGAATGCCAGCGCAGTGCTCCCCTAGAGACCGACCCAACCGTTGCAGGCTCCTCACTACGTCAGGGCCGTCCTCCCACCAGCCCTCACCGCCATCAGGCGCGTAATACAACGACACAAATGCATAGGATGGAGGAGAAGGCGGACCCTCCTCGGACTGCTCGGTCGAGGCCTCCCAGTCTTCCACTTCGAGCCCGATAGGCCGCATGCAATGAGGGCATCCCGTCAAGGATGGTCCTCATATTAGAACAGCTGCTGACCTTCTGATAGAGTCCCCCAGGCGCTGCACTCCTGTAGAGTGTTACGTCCAAGTTGAGCTCCTCGGCCGTATGATACGCCTTGGCAGGCCAAGTAAAGCAAGAGTAGACCCCACCACCACTGACGGTGAAAGCAGAGTACTTGGACGTGACAGCCAGCACTTCGCCCTTGCGTATCCTAATCTCTCGTTCGAGAAGCCCCGCTTCAACCTTCACTGGACTGATTCTCACGACCATGTCCTCGTCCAGGACATTAACAACCGTAAGAACATGGTAGTAGGCCCTCGGTACCACCAGTCGGCCTTTCAGATCGCCATCATCATCAGGCTCGATCGCATACCCAGACCAACACCGCAAGAGGGTCTCGTCAGTCATAGAGGCCGTCACGAAATCCGTCACCCCACTTATACGATAGTATTCGCCGATAAGCTTAGTAAGGGGGTTCACAGAGTTGTCGGCGAGGAGGTCGGTGGACGGTTTGAACCCCAACGCGTTCATCATGCACCAACAGCTCTCCTGCCTCTCGCCCCTCAACAGCCGCCGCACAGTCTGCCCTGCACCGGCAAACAAGTCGCCGTTCTCGCCCGAGTACTCATCCAGTTCACCAGGCTCGAAGGCCATCCCATCACGCATTGCTTCCCGTACTACTCTCTGGGTAGGATCCTCCATACCCTTCTCACCATCAGCATCGACACTGAGTAGGACGTAGCCGACCTCTCGGAGCCTCTGATGGAGCTCCGGCCACGCTTCTTCGCACAGATGACTGGCTTCAACCTCGGATTCCAAAGCTCCCTCGAGCTTGCTGACCGCCCGGCGCATCAGAGCTGTAGAGACCTCGTCGTTGTGAGGCTGTGCCAATTTCGACAGCAGGTTCATCAGCTGAGTGAAGGCGTCTTCGTTCGTTCGACCGATAGTGCTTTCGGAGGAGGCCATAGGGGACGGAGGAGGTCGGGGAGGGGGGGAAGGAGGAGGGGGACGGGCGGTAGCGGCAGGGGAGGGTCGACGGTTTCGTTGACGAGGATTCTCTGGGCATGCACACAAACCCTAGAACATCAACCCGGTATGAGCACACTGAATGCAACAGCTTCAACGCTCAGCGTAGAAACTCAGACTTTGGCCCGCTTAGCCTCGGGCCTGCCAGAGTCCTCCCCATCGTCGTGCCGATTAGCCTTGGCGGTCCTGAAACTCATAGTTGGTCCACCTATGGCGCCCGCTCTCAGAAGACCTACTTGGCAAGCTTCTCGCATCGACGCTCCAGCCCAGTGACCATCTCCATCAGGTCCTTCGTCCGACCTTTCTCGGAGTCCTCAAGCTCATCCGTGTATTGCGCGATGACCTCACGTATCGATCCTATCACAAACGCCAACCAGCTTCCCCAACTGTCAGTATAAAACGGACAGGGAGATGGCCCAAGAGACACGTAGAGATCAGATAAGGCTGTGGGCGTGCAACGACATGACCACTTGAAACTACTAAGACCACTACTATCCAAGCAGGCGCAACTCGGACTGAATTTCCCCTATGCGCCCGCCCTCACCTGTCATTCCTTGGACGGCCCTACACAGGTGCTCGGTCAACGCTTTATTCCCCGAGTTGTGGCACAGCAGAAGTAGACACAAATCAATCAGCTGGAGCTGCGATAGACCATTACCGAGGGCGAACACGTAGCGCCTGAATAAACGATGACTTCCCTGTCAACTAGCCAAACTTGGCCGAAGAGCCTACGCCTCCTTCGGGTCCTGCTCAATTTCGTCCTCGTCCTCTTCTTCCGCCACAGCTTTCCTCTCCTCACCCTCCTCGTCGTAGGCCGCCAGCCGCCGCTCTGATAGGACCCCCAAGATCACACTCAAAAGGCACACTAATATCACTCACCCAAATGTCGTCTAGTGTCCTCCCGCAACTTCGCCAGAACGTCAATTTTCGAGAACGACCCTTCAGTGAACTTGTTCAGTACACGGGCTACGGATAACAGACAAGAGCCATCCAAAACTCAACCGACGCCCCGCCCTCTCCTACCAGCCTCCGATCCCTTGGTATTATGCAACAGATGGTAAATGATATTCACAGTCGTCTCCATCTCAGCGTCCGTCGCTTTACGATGCGCCAGCAGCCCGAAAATTGACTTCAAACCCATCCTGTGGAGAACCCAGGTACCATCCCGACCCCGACAATCCCTTTAGTACTGTTCCACAAACAGCTTGCAATTCTCTTGATGGTCTCGTAGGGCTGCCTCCAGTACACGGAGACTCAGTCGGGCGGCCAGCCGCTTACCCGCCCCTTGCGACAACAACTTAACCTTGCGGAAATGCAATAACATCATCTATCCGAAGGAGCTGCACCCTCTTACCATCAGTTGGACTCCTTGAGACTGCCCGAATGCCGTCTGGTGATACGGGCACGACGAGCACGAGGGCATCGAAGCTGAGACAACGACCTCCCGAAAATTCCATTTTTTCCTTCCCCATATTACACGTTCTCCAATAGCTCGTTCTCGCTGCTCTCCTTCGGGTCACTATGTCGATACATGTTAGTGACACGAAGGAGCCGATCCAGGCTCCGACGGTCTACCATCTGTGGGACTACCACACAGATTTACTCAGATTACGGGAATGCAGTAAAGAGGAGACGTACCAGTTTGAGAAGGACTAGGGCACTGCTGGAGCAATAGCGAGAGGAGCTCGGAGGCGAAGAGTGCATTATACCTGCGGTTGGAGTCCTGATCGGGCGACCCAGCAGCAACGACGCTACGTGAAGTTCTTTCCTCTCACTGCCTCCTTGATAACGGTTACCAGCCACTCAACAAAGCGACCCGTACAGAACTCCGGCACTGTCTTGGCTGGCCTGATGATCAAGTAACAAAATTTGTGCACGCCCAATACTCCACTATAAACCAGCATGCCTCTTTCCCGAAAAGCTTTTGAGTTCGGGTTGAGCAAACATCGGGAGTGGTGAGTAGTCGGCGAGTGTGGATGGCGAGTCAGTACAGTCAAGTGTGTGTCCCATCGAGCCGCGTTGGCAAGTCGATAGGCTACACTATGCTACAATTTGTAGTCTACTTCGTCTGCTTTGTAGTCTACAAAGCCGACTCAGCAACATGAACAGAAGCATGCTGCGCACGCCCCTTAGTACCATATTTCGAACAAATTCTCGATAGTCTGGAGGCAGTTCGTGGTCGCTTGCTGAGCATCTTCCATCTTCCCCGCCGCATCATTCGCCGCCTAACAGCCCCAGCATACGAAGGTCCTCCTCATAACCTCCTCATTACCCCCGACTCCTCCTCACTGTTCTCCCCCTGCTCCCCCTGCTCCCTATAGATCCGCCACAGGGTTTCTATATAAATGCTAGGCAGCTTGGCATCCGTTACCAGGGACTCCACCTAAGACAACTATCTCTGGTCCGACAGTCCCGCTTCTTCCTCTGCGCTTCCCAAGTATTACAAAATCTCCAGCCACTTTATCCTCACAATCAGCCATTACCTCTGGCTCCGTCAAATCGCTGAGGACCTGGCCAGCGCTACCCTCCTCTCCGTGAAGTCCATAGGCCAACCTACCGCCAGAGCTTCCGCGCAGATATCAACGTTGGCGTGCTGTAGAAGACCAACAACTACTCGTCCGCCATGCGCAGCGATGAAGGCAGGATACCTGAGCACTCTAATAGTAACCCGACAAGCTACCTCGTCGAGGTGTCGGGACTCACAGTTCGGCTGGGTTCACAGCAAGCTCGGTCAAACGGCGTATCTCTTCGGCCAGCGAGACTTCACTCTGCAGGACGCATGAAGATTCTCAAGCTCCCTCCGCTTCCCCTGAGTACTGGTATACTACCTCCAAAAACTTCGTCGGGTCGTCGGAGTGCTTGATACGGAGTCTCTGATTTTCTTTGACAAGTGATGCCACTTTCCGAACAAGGGCAGTACAACCTTCGGCGTCAAGGCTTTCTACCTGGTAAGAGACTCGACTGGCTGAGCGCCGGTGCTGACCTTAGTCGGACCGGCGTTACAAGATATCAAAATCTTACCTCAGTTTGTTCATTGTTCTTGATAAGTTCCTGAATGTCATCGGCCGTTAAAGTCGCCGGAAGATTATCCAAGTCCTTTGGATCGTATGAAGTAGCCATGACTCAACGCAAAGAGATGAACACCCTGTGAAGTGAAGCGGAAATGACCCACTTGCAAGACCGGCAATACCGTCGTGTAGCGAATCAGGCCTCGTGTGAAATGCCTATGCTCTCGTCATTCGCGATCTCGCATGATTATAGCAGTGGGAAGAGCTGCGGAGTTATGAAACGCAGGACTCGTTCTCTTGCTACAGCTTTCCCGGTCCAGTAAACACTCAGATCGGACATTTCAGACGCGGCCTTCAAAACGGTCGACTGGTGTCATCCACAGCATCGCTCTTAATCCGAGAGTGCTGACGGTTTTTTGACCGTTCTTTGCGCATCGCGCGCGCCCTGTTGTACGAACGTACGAACACAGTACAACTTGCGTCACGCCATTTGTAGGACGGTGGCCTTAATCCGAACGCCGTACGATACTATGCCACATCCAGCAGGGCGCCAAGTTCTCCCCCAATCGAATAAGAACTGTGTTGTCGCTGCCAGCAGACCAACTTTTGAGGGCGGTCCATTTCCCAACAGATCCGCAACGCAACACAGCGTATCTCTCACGCGTTGCAACGCGAAGTGTACTTTTTACAATGCAGTTCTCTCCGGGCTTGAACTAGCGTGCTTCCACACTCGAGCCTGCCAGTTCCCCGTAAGCATGGACGTGGTTGAGCCACCAGGGTGGATCTATATCATTTTTCTAAGGAGAGTGTAAGAATTCCAAGGAAACGTTTTCGCTCGCCCTCTGTGATTTTGCACGCGTCTGGTACGCGCGTGCACCATAACTCTGTACAATGTGGAAGCGTATTTCCTTGAGGAACCTGCGTTGGGATTTATTCCGGAGGGGATTCTCGGTGCTGAAGCCTTCTGAGTCCCAGGGAAAGGCTTAGGAAAAGTTCAGCGGTCAACCAGTTCCGCAGGACTTCTTTGATCCCTCCGTTCCCTCCACATGAAGCTTGCGGCCACCGCGATCACGCTTCTCACTGCGACGACGATGTTGGGTACTCTCGACGCAGCCATCCCAAAGACTAGGGTCTTCAGTACGACATTCGTTGAGAAGACATGCTTTCAAGTGACTTGGCTCCAGGGGGCCGATGCTATGGTGACCTACAATTCGGAATGCCGCTATGGAGACGCGATCGCCGCTGGTCTGAAGCTCGTAGAGGATCCCGAGAACACGTTCACTATCGACACCAAGGACAATGGCACAATGAGCTTGTACCAAGAATACGTAGCCAAGTCTAACACGTACTGCGAAGGCGTCGTGAAGTTCGGTAACGGCGATATGGAAAAGATAGTTTATAGCACTCGCTCGGCCTGGGAGACGCTCCAGCTCTCGGTCGGCGGAATTCAAAGGCTGTTTACGCCTGGTGCGTGCCCCGGCTAGAGGCGTTGCCTGGCGTAATCATACTTCCGGTACAACAGTACTACTGTTACAGTAGTACCATTCGGTCTCATTAGTGACTGTCACTCGGATTGAGTCAATCCGATTGACCACGAATCCCTTTTTAAATTTTTTCAATACTATCTCCGTTATTTTTCAACACCCTTTATAGCGTATCCAATTCGGATGATGAAGTGTTGTGCTTTTGTGAATGAGTCAAATTGGTGGCCGAGTGATCCGACTTATACCACCCGCCAAAAACGACCAGTTCCTCCCATTTTCAAACGCCGCTCGGTTTCTCTCTCTCCCTGGTAACTATCTCCTGACCGACATACACCGCACCTGAGGCTAGAGTGCTTTCTGGTACACTCTCGGCTTTATTCCTTCATACCAGACAAGTAATATCATCGAAGGTGGCGCACGGCCGCTCGGAGACCTCAACGGCGGTCAGACTTTAAAGGGACTAAGGGGAACAGTGGAACCGAGATTCTCGGTTGAACCGAGATCTGTGAGTAAGAGAATCTGGGCATTGGGTGATCATCATAACAGAGACGATGATACGTACCAGCCTTCCTTGCTCTACCACTGCGACTTTTGAGCCTCAAAATTTGAGGGCATTCCGTACACATTTGGACCCTCCTAAACCTCATTAAACCTCTGGCAGAGGTCCTCTGCACCACAGCCGTGTCCTGGGTCGAAATCATTAACCCACTGGGATCGAAAGCTGTCCTCTTTATCGCTGTCTTTTCGAGTACTCTTTCCTTGCGCGGAAAAGCATGGAGCGCATGCTTAAGAGTTCAAGGGGGAAGGCGACTCAAAAGCTGCTCTAATGAGGAAAATCAAGTCGGCAAGATGATGGATATCGGCCCGAGATTTACTAGCTACGGGATGTGATGATGGTTGACCCTCGTCTATCAGTGGATTGCACTTCGTTCTTACTTTTTTTAACCCACCCACTGCCGCTCGTTTGGCAGGTATCATTGAACTATTTGATCTGATCTTTAGTCTAGAGGCGCTAGAGTACGCAATGGTATACCCGTTAGTGGGTGTGTAGGTTACACGTCATAGTTCAATGATCCGGTTTGCAGCCAAGGGTGGGTGAGTCGGGTTATCGACTGAGGGCGGGAAAGTTCAGGCTGAGGTGAGGGAGTCGGCGGCCGGACTCGAAACACCAGGAAGACTTTTGCACCAGAATAGGACGGACTTCCTGGCAAGATTTTGTCACCAGGAGCCCGTTCAAGTGCAAAACGCTTCCGAGTTCCGAGTCTGAGTACTTCCTTCCGAGTTAGCATTCCTAGTGAACGTGTTCCGAGTAATCGTCTGTTCAAGTACGACCACTCGGAATGGTGAGACAGCTGAACCGTTCAGCACGCTTCATGGTGGAAGACCTTCCTCGTGATCTTGACCGAGTCCGAACAGCGTTTGTCGAACGCGGTGTTTAAACCTCTCCCATCCAGGTATAGTTCGGCTCATCACTGATGAGCCGAACTGATGAGTCATCAGGTGGAACCTCAGCCGAGCGAGGTTAGTACGGACGAACGCTCATTGCCTATAAGCAATAGGAACAATATTTTGCTCCATAAATATTAATGACGGCACTGCAGTTCGTAAAATAATCCCATCGTGCACTTCACCCCTTGCAGCGAGAGGCAAACCTCGAAGAGCAGGAGCCCGTTCAAGTATTCATTTTTCCGAGAACTTTTTCTCGGAAAAGTGACTTCCGTGAGCTCGGAGAAAAGAATGTTGTTCAAGTGAGTGAATCATTCGAGCTCAGAATCCGAGTTCTCGGATCCGGTGAATTCCGAGTAGCACGACAACATATTCCTAGTTGGCTGTTCAGGTGCGGCTATTTTCCCCTCAAATCACGGTTTCCGAGTCCTACCGATAGGGGGTAGTGTTTCCGAGTCCCCTCCATGAAACACAACGCGAGGACTCCACAGAAAAGTATCTACCATCACACTCACGCAGTCCCCAATCATCGCGAAGCCCCCTAATATGTTACTAACTAGTAGAAAACATTCTTTCACGCGAAATAGACAATGTAGCTGCAAGCTAGCAGCCTACCAATAATGAGGGAGATAATCTGTGAGCCATGCTTGAGAAATAGTTTAGTCTTTCGACAATCCCACGGTGGGGTTCCCACCCCGAGTTCGGCTTTCAGCTTCTCGCAAAGCGAACGGTAGTACTCAGTTTTCTGCTTCACATAATTTTCTTGAGATGTCTTGATATGTGCTGTCACTGATGCTTTGCGTTGTAAAATCGAGCCAGAGTGGGTTCCGAGGCCCAGCCGTGACTCGGAGGCGGCACTTGAATGCACTGCACAACCGCTCGGGGAGGCTACTCGGAGAAAGTTCTCGGAAATTGCGCCTTTCCGAGCTGGAACACTTGAACAAACTGCAGCTCGGAGGTCATTTACTAGGTCTCGGAACTAGGAAAATGCAACTAGGACTCGGAACTCGGAGTGGCTGAGCACTTGAACGGGCTCCAGGAATAGAAGCATGTCACGTAGAGGACGCACTTGACCCATGCAGTGTAGTGCGACTTCTTGACGCGCTCCGGTTGAGTAAAAGTTCTCATAACCGTTCATCTGTAGTTCAGCTTTTGCTCTATTCACATTCATAAGTTTATGCGGATAACCATTCCAAGCTTTCTAACCTTCATCTTGGCTAGGGCAGAGTTAGCGATATGCTTGATTGTTCATCACTCATCCAACCGTTGGGTTCCAACGACCTCACGACGGTCAATGATTACACGAGATCTTCGGACCCGACTGATAGCGCCAGCCAACAAGGGCTCAAGTAACCGAACATAAAAAGCCGGTCGAAGACAAACGACCACAACACGACAGCCTCCCTTTCGTTCCTCTCTGAAGAACTCAACAACCGCGTAACGTGAGCGTCAGCACGGGAAGCGACGATATGACCAACAATGTAGAAGTAGATCCATCAATAAATGGAACGAATGAAAAGAATTTGAGAAGACCCCGTGAGAGAGGGATGCTGAGAAGAGTATCTACACCAACAGGAATCTTGAGTAACAGCTGTTTTCCTTAACAGCTAGTGAGAGTAGTGTCAATAAGTATGCCAGCTCAATATGAACTTCAGTTGGGCTGATGATGGTACCATCGATACTCTTGATATGGATGGCATTCATCAACTTCTGCAGCATAGGATCGTAATTCGAGAAGACGATCTTAGTCCCCTCAACTTTATAGTCAGCACCAGCACTCTGACCAAGGACGCTAACAGTAGCGTGACCATTCTCGAAGTCAACACTGAAGCTTTGACCGAAGAGGTTGCCACAGTACTTTCCATCCAGCCCACTCGTAAAAACAGGAACGCACTCACAAAAGACTATCTTCACTCTTAATTCCGAACACAAGGTGCACAGTTTATCATAGAAATGCATGCTACTCGCCCGAATCTTCGGACAGGCACTTCTGCGCGAGAAGCATGGCCTTAGCAGTAGACAACTTGGCTGGATCAACCTTTAACACATCAGAACCTACCTCGAGCAGCAGCTGGGGTGAAAGCAATTAGGGGGTATCACGAACCATGTAGTTTCAGTGGAGTCGTCTACCATAGGCTGCCGACCTACACAAAGCCTTCCAAAAGTTCTCCAACTCCAACCATCGCTGCCGTGCCTGCGTCATGCTGCCGCACACACGCTCAAGCTGATCCACCCCAAAGGTTCTCCTGAAGCGTACGTCGAGCCAATATCACTTCCCTCAGAAACTGACATATAGTGCTTGACCATTCGGTCAGTTATGAGATGGGGTTCGTCCGTGCTGCAGACCCTTTCCGTTGCTTCCTCGAACGCAGTCTCGGTCTGAGAGACAAATGCTGCAGTGGCCGGAACACAGGCGAGTCACGAACTCACCGTCCTGCGATCACGAAGCTCCTCGACAACAGAAGCAACGCGAGCTTCCAATGGCAGCCCCGTCCCCGCCTCCCCGTCCAAGGCAGACTCGGCTGCATCGAGCTGCTTGCGTATGGTGGTGAGCTCCCGCTCAGCGGCAAGTAGATATTTCAGTCTGCTCTCAACGGTCTCCATCGAAGCGAAGACGGCCAGGCCCTTGCAGGAGACTAAGTTGATGCAGAGAAGCTCATACATCTTACTTTCTGCTCGTCATGGGCAGTATCATTTTCAGCGTCCACGGGGCAAACAGTAGAAGTAACAAATCTGATGAATTCGCGCATGCGTGGTAGTGCTGTATCCAATACCTAGGTCAACTTCCGCTACGACATCGTGAGAGCCCGGCTTCGACTCACGTCGCCGAGCTTCTTCAGAGCATCTGGTAGAATAGTTGGCTCGCTGATCTTGAGATGCCGACAGCAGTCCAGCAGCACTTGCTCCATCATAGAATGGTCCATCTCGGCCACAGCAACATCAGCGCCCAACTTGTGAGATTCCCTACAGAAAAAGGTCTCCGGACGACCACCGGAAAATGTTCAGAATGACGAGAGCAGCAACATCAACAATAACAACGAGGACGACGACAACGGTAATCACAAGAACGACAAGAACAGTAACAGTAGCATTAACAAGCAAGATAATAACTAGTATAACAACAACAGCTTTTCAGTGGTCACGAGGCCCACTGGCACTGAGCAGCGTAAACCCCTTACTTGTCTCGCCGTATCATCTCCCTAACGTCGCCGTTGCGCCACCTGTCCCTCTCCTCGCGGCCCCTCTCGAGCCTCTCAATCTTATTCTTCAACAACTGCACTTCCCTCACCGTCGGGCGCTCGATCAGGGTGGCCTCCGCAGCCGCCAGCTCATGCCTCGCAGTATTCAGCTCCCGCTCGAATTCAGCAATCTGAACACAGTAACATACCAAGAAACGAGCAACATACCGGGAACCTCATCGCGGCGCAGAATCATGCGAAGGAACTACAGAAGCATATTGAATATTATCTTTTCTCATGATATCACCTAGTATGACCATCTATCATGCATAGAATGACGTATATAATCTGAAGGCACCCCATGGTGAGGGATATATGTATTACTATCGTATACGGTTAATAGTATTAGTATAGCGAGAGATTTTACACCAGAGCCCACCTTGCTCGAGTACTCCATCTCACACTCCTTCGCTCGGGCCTCTGCCTCTCGTCGTGCTGCTGTCTCCGCTCGAAGGGACTCCTCCAGCGCCTGTATCTACAACGGGACGACGTCGCGAAGGCCTGTAAAGTCACCTTTCTCACCACATGCTCGTCACCATCGCCCACCGCCCGCTTAGACTTGCGGTCTGAGAGCAGTCGTAGCGGATCCTGACCGAGGGGCCCTCTCACCGCTGCCACACACCGAGTCCTCGTCAGGTCCCTCCGTGGTAGTGGACAGCTGCTTCTGAAGGCGACGGACCTCCTCCTCAGTCGCTAGTGGTGAGTTGACTAGCCAAGTCCTGCGACTGCCTCCCCGAGACGGTGATCTCTCTCTCGAGCTTCTCTATGCGTCGTCTGTATCTGACACTGGGAGATTCAGGCAAGAGTGAAAACGATGCTCATCATCGCAGGCACCGTACGGCTAACCAGCAGGACTCACACAGCAGCCAGCTCGTGAAGGAGTTGGAGGCTTCCTTGGCTCCTCGCCACTTTGTCACCGCTACAAACTGACTTCACCGCCTGAGCGCCCGAGGGATAAATCTTCAGCTCTCAACGAGCTCGAGCGGGAAAGGGCGAGGGCCCTTATTGTAATTCCAACTAGAACGCGCGAACGTTGACATCGGGCCATACAGCCCGCCAACGACTCAGTGCTGACTGGAACGTTGATCGATGCATCGGTTGATAAAGTTGAAACGACCAAGCCGATTGAGCACCCTGGCCCCGAACATCCGGACCTTCTCAGCAAACTCTTTGTCCCTCTTTCTTCTCATTTCCTCATCATCGGCCACCTTCTGCATCTGCATTTGAACATTATGACGCCTCTCCAAGTAGCTCCCGGCAAGCACCGTCTTTCTCATCCTATCGAGCTCCATCTCCTGTCGCTGGCATTGGTGGTGCAATCGTCTTATCTCGCCAGACTGCTGGGACTTCACCCTTTCCAATTCCTTCCTCCTCGCTCCGCTCGTTAGGGAGTTTGAAGAGTGCTCCACAACACCTACCAGAATTCTGTTCTTCACCACCTTCGACCTAAGATACGCACTTGCGTCTAGCTCCCTCCGGAGTTTCTCAACCTCTTGCTGCAACTTCCAGTTCGATCTGCTCAGCTCTTTCAGTTTGGACGATTCTTTCGGAGAGTCGCGGCGAACGCTCGACGTTGTCGTCAATAGTTGCCGGTTCCGGACGCCGTACCTTGAAAAAGGCCCACTCACCAGGCTGAACCGTTCCCCCACGGAAAGATACATCGGCCCTAGTCTAATTAAGCCGTACTGTCAGCGTTAGACTTCAAACTCACACACCCACATACGCATGTTCAACGAATTGAAGCCAGCGAGCACTCACTCTTGCAACACACTCATACAGGTCTCGAATAGTTTCCGGCCATCGACCAGCGTTGGCTCTCCTAACCGAGACGACCCAGCGATAACCGGGACCTAATCATGATGGTCGCTATTCGCGCTAAGTTCTACCATACCGCTTCGAAGCCGAGGGACCGCAGCTGCCGATTGTAACTAGCCCAAGAGTCTGCCCCTGGAGCATTGATGAGCCGGGAAGATTCTTGGGCTCCCTCAGGCGGCTGACTGCTGGAGCCCGGAACGTATTCGCCACCACCGATAGACGACACGCTGCCGGCCGATGAGGCCAAACTGCTAGAGCTGCTCGCAACGCTGAGTCGAACATCGTCACGCCGTGCCGACTCCTGCGGCACTTCAACAGGTGTTTTGCCAGCGGGTCGGTGATGGTGATGCCTCGGAGGACGGGGGCTTATGTGCTCGAATGAGGCATCATTCTTCGGCTTCTGCAAGATGCGCTATTGAGCTACATGCTGACGAATCTCGGGGCCTTACGAGAATCGTCCGGCTCTTCTCCAGCACCTGCTGCAGCTTCGTGTTTAGTGAGCGTTCGGTCGGGGTTTGTTGAATGGATGAATCTGATCGACGATGGCGAGGAGCTAGGCTCCAATCTGAGACACTTGTCGAGGTCACGGCGAACCGAAGTGACGAAGGGACCAAAGAGTTGCCCAGGCCAGCGATCTCGAGTCGTATGGCGCCCCTTGGGGGACTTACGTGTCGTCATCACCATGGAAGATCCAGCCGATATGCTTAGGGGTTGCAGACGGCTGCGCTGCGAAGGGCTGTGGGTGGTGTGGTGATGATAATATTGGCGATGACTCATTAATGTACTTTGCTAAAGCTAAATACATGCTGGTTGGCACGATATGAGAAGCTCCCCGGGTATGCTGTATCGAAGGTAAGGTTGTATAACTCTGCTTCCCGGGCTGCTGAACTCCGTAGGCCAAGAAACTTTATGACTGATCCAGCTCCGGCTTCCTTAGATAGCCAGGCTCCGAGCTCCCCAATCAAGCTTCTTGGCGAATTCTGAGCTAGAATTCGTGGCCATAGCCAGGCCAAGTAGCCTGTATGATTAATCCAGCTTGACTCGTAAGCCAGGCTCCGAGTCAGAGTCTCTGGCCGACCAACAGTCGACCGGTTGGCATTGGGAACCCAAGCAGCGAAGGAAACTGCCATGTGCCAAAGTGGAGAGTGTAGACTCTACACTCGGACCACACTGTAGACTACACTGTAGAGCTCACGTGCAAATAATGGGCCGAGCAGCGCCTCTTGTGCATGCGTGCTGATATCGTGCTGATTGATGCTGCTCATTAGCAGCCATCGCGTTCTTGGTGTATCACACGAACACTGGCAGCCAACAGAAAGGACGACGAAGCCGTGGGCAATCAAAAAGACAAGTCGGACCGTGCTACGGCGATGTCACGAGGGTAGAGTTAGGTTGACCACCTCCAAAGCGGGGAGGACATTCTGGAGTCTGGATTCCGAGCCACGATCAGCTTAACTCCTTGCGAGTGCATGGACAGCAGACCTTGGAGGCCTCAGAAGCAACAACATCTCATTGATCGATGAGGAGTGCTCGGCTACCCTCCATTCGCTTCTGCAACTCCGCGATCAATGATCGCTTTGTTGCTCACTGATGAACCGTCTAGTTCATTGTAGGGAGAGTCCTTTAGCCGCTGGAGACGGTTTCCCCGAACTGATCGCTCCGATTGAGATAGCTGGGCTTGTGGTACTCATCTGTACAGCGAGAGGAGGCCTTGCCTCTCACAGCAGTCGATGATCTGCTGCACCAGCTCACTCACTACGGACGGCTGCGCGGGGGGAGGGTGAAGATGTTGTATTCTGTTGTACAGTGTTGGGTGTTGCAGCAACACGCTGCCGTCAGGAATCATCTGCGTGGATTCGGATCCAAATACCATCCAGGGGTCAAGGAAGAGACAGTGTCCTCAATGAAAAGGGGGAGACAGAACCCTGAGTCACGAGGAGGAGTCTGCTCGGAGCTATACCGAGTTGCCAAGAGCGAACTGCAGCACAGAAGCAAGGCGACACCCCTCGACGAGTAAGAATTAACGGTGTCGTGCTGCCTGATGTAATACACCACAGAAGGTTGATGTGGAGCAGCCTGCTACCTCCAGTGCCTGCGTGCAGGGCCTCGTGACCCACAATTCCATCGCTCCATGACTGAACCCGTCCTCTCGCCTCTGCTGAGAGTCGTCTTGGGAACAATCCGTTCTCATCGCTCCGGGAGGCAGGTGGGGGGATGTTCCAAAAGCTTGAATGACCAGAACAATGGGACACAGAACTGGGATGACAGAACAAACCATTCGGGACGGAGCGGTGTACAGGCTACGCTGTCTCTTGAAGCGAAATCACGCATGGCCTTGCACGCAAAATGCGTGCCGCAATGCACTTTCCAGTCTTCCCACAACAAGCGTAGTAGGCCGTAACCTCGGCGGTTGGGAGTAGTCTTTTCTGAGGTTCAGTTGAGTCTGAGCTCAAACACGCTTTGCAACCATCATGTCTCCTCTCGTCGCTGTGGCGTTGCTGATGAGTACCGTCGCTGCATCCTCTCTGAACAACGTATCCTTCACTAACACAGTCGGGAAGGGCGCTGGCTGCTTTCAAGTGATCCTCTGGAGCCGGGAGGGCGGTCTCATGGCCACGTACGTATCGCGATGCCGTTGGGGCGAGTACGGTCTGGAGTCCGGTCTTCTGTTCAACGAGAAGCCAACAAATACATTCACAATTGACAGCACGGACGACGACACGGTGAAGAAGTATAATGAGTTCATCAATCAATCCAAGACAGGCTGCAACGACTCCGTCACATTCGAGAAGGGTGATATGTATGAGTTCATGTATTACCCTAACTCGGGGAAGGGGACACTCGAGATCCCGATCGGTGGGGCTCTCAGGTGGTTCATCCCTGGTACCTGTCCTGGATAGCTTCAGCCCTCGATCACTCCAAGGCCCTCCTTAATAAGAAGTTCTTATTTAAACTTAGATCTCCGGTGGGCCCGTGGGGAGCTAAACAGCTGCTCTGAAGCCTTCACCGTCCTATTCTCTTTTAGCTTATGTATGATTACTATAGTTATGAAGATTTGTGAGCCTCAGATGTGTGACTTGGCTTCTAGTCGGAGACTCCATGAGTACCTTGGCCGTATGATGATGCCAAGGGCTGAGAAAGGTGCCCTTGGCATTGCCCCGACAAGGGGCGCTGCCTTTTCACCAAGAATGCTGCTCGCTCAGAATTTCAAGATGCCGATTACTGTGAGTTCTCGTAGTTCACACGTACTTCAGCAGGCCCGATCGTATTGCGCTATGACGGATTAAGAATTCGTGAGACCACCAATTGAGCCCACCTCGCGTTCATACGCTCGTCTTTCCCATTTATTTATCGAGAGATAACGGTGGAGCGCCGAAGCTCATGTCTGCGCCCGCGGTCGCATTTTAGCTACTTTCGACTAACCTTATTGAATACCCAACTCAACAAACATCATGTTGGGTTAGAGTGGAGTAAGTCATCGATAAACCCCGGCAAAGCTTTCACTGGGCCAGAGGGGATCCGCCCTCAAGCAGGATGATATAGGATAGGAAGGTAGTCGCATACAGTGCTACGATCGGCATGAGGCGTGTCCCTGGTAGTCCCTGAAGGTCCGGGCGACGGATCTTGTTTGAACATGCAAAGTCAAATACGCTTCGATCACTCAATAATCGACGACAAGAGCGAAAGGAAACCCTGGTGGATGGATTAGAGAGGCCGCCTTTCCGCGCACAACATGCGCGAAGACAGCTTCACGATACTTCAAGGGTTGCGCTTCCCCGCATGACGACCACTGAGTGCCGGGTATCCGAGATAGGCTCCCTCACCTGTGTTTACGGGAATACAGTGCTAGAGGAGACAGGGCCGTCATTGTTGTCGAAGACTACGCTTGAATGCTCACACTGGAACCTCTCCTAGCATGCGAAGACGCAGAAGCAGTGCTTCTGGAGCACACTGCAGAAACGCCCCTTAGCCTTGAGTCAAGGCCCTTGACCAACGACATACCGGTGCCCTCTAGGAAACTATTGCATGAATTGAGTTGTCCGCGGGCGGGCCGTTCGCCCGCTGCCTCCACGTGCTGGGGCTACTCCAGTAAGACGATCATGGTTTTCATACCCAGCGGCTTCTTGCGGTCCTTCTTCGCGGAACTATTTTATCAAGGTCCTCAGGTTGGTTGCCGAATGACGCCGATCGTACGGATGCTCAACAAGCTGTTTACGACAGCAGCAGCAGCAGCACAGTAGAACAGGGCTCGTTGACGTCGAGTTCAGGACAGCGACGATTCAGGGGGCCAGTGCTCATCGGACGAGCACCATCCGCCCCGAGAAATTCGGCGTCACGATCATGTGCGCACGAAGCTCCTTCAGCACCCCACCCGGTCCAAGCAAAGATTCCAAGTGATTCAACATGATTCCATGATTCCCTCGAATGAGCTCTTCAACCGTCGTGCTTCTCCTCGTTACTGCAGCGGTGCTACCAAATTTGGACGGATTCGTCCCGGAGAATCCAGCTTTCAAAACAACATATGGTGATGGCGTCTGCTTCATGGTATACTGGCATTCCCACGGTCCTATAGTGAGCTACTATGCGAAATGCCCCTCTTGGTCCCCCGGGGTGACTGTATCGGCTAAACTTAATCTGACCGAAGGCCCCATGAACACCTTCGCACTAACAGCGGACGAGACCAACCGTAAGAATTACGAATCTTTCATCAAAGAAGCGAGGGAGTCCTGCCAGAAAAGCCCCAAGCTTGAGATAGGCGATACGGAGAAGATCACGCATAAGCTAGGCCCCAAGGGTGAAACGCTCGAGGCCTCTATTGGTCTGATCAAGAGGATTTTCAGTCCCGGTTTTTGCCCTACTTGAGTGGACCTATGAGTGGAGAGCGGTTTAGTGCTTTAGGCGTTCCCATCGCTTCACCCAGAGGCGACCGGCCTTACCGGCGCACAGAATTTCAAGTATTGTTTTTCGTACTCTTGGTCTCATCTCAGCTGTTGGGTCGTGCGTGCACGAATTTCGTGCACATGTAATTTCGGTAATTTCGTGCAACGAAATAGAGAGAAAGCGTTACATGAGACGAAGTAGTGATATAGTAAAGGAAGATAGTCGCAGAAAGTCCTCCGATCTGGACAGTCATCCTCGGGGCGTGCCGTTGGTGGTCGCTCCAGAAGAAGTTCATACAGACTTTATTGCCGGGCATCACACGCTCTGAGCTTATCGCCCTTCACTCGACCCGCGCGAGCGGATTCCGATATGGTTACACCCAACCACCAAGCCTTGCAATAACGGAAGTTAATCAATCTCCCGTGATCAGCTCGGAGGTCTTGAGAGGGACTTCAACACAACCACCGTGGTTGAACCACGTCGCGCAGCCATGCAGGACGATGAGTGTGGCAGGCTGCCACACTGGGCAGTCTACTAGGCATGAGAGAGGAAAATAGTGATAAGAGCACCAATGGCAAGTAGGCCCAGGACCAACAACTATGATTGCAGGAACACAGACAGTTGGATGGTGAGAGGATGAACAGTGAGGGAGGGCCCAAGCAATACCGAGTCATCAGCAAGGGGGACGTATGGGTACGGCAGGTTCGATCTCCACTCCGTACCGGGAAATCGTGGCCACTCTCACCCGTCTCTGACGCGTAGAGCTAAGCTGGGAAAGAAGTCACTCACTACGCTAAGTAATCTGAGAACCCAGCTTTATGCATGGTTCTTACTATCCAATTGCAAAGTTATACCGTTCCGCTATAGCAGATGATGAAAAAATAGGCTTTCTTCCCAACCATCAATAGTGATGTCCGTCCTCGTGGGACTGCATATTAACGAACTACTACAACAGTGGTCGCCGAAGGTCCGCGCGATCGATCTACTTTATTTGGAACGGGTAAATGTACATTGGCAACGGCCGTCTACTTTTGGGCTGTGTATTCGCCAACAGGCCGTGCTTTTTAAACGGAGCGTTGCATTTGTATGGCTATGTTCAACAACCCTCGACGCGTACAACACCGTTGGTTTTCCTAGGCGTTGGTTGTTGTTTGGTTCGGTCGGTTGCTTTTTGGCCCTTTACATACTCAACGCCCAATTCTTTTTAACACTTGTTGCTTCTGTCGGGTGTTGTTCCTATTGCTCGACGTTGCTTTTTCTGCCAGTACATTATCAACAGTGGTGTTGCTCGACCTCGTTCATCTAGGAACGATGTCTTTTACGGTAAAAGTCTCACCCGGTGTTTCCATTTCGGCATTCACTGATAGTTTCTCAGAAGCTGCTTTTCGGAGTTTAAGGGACAGCTTCTGAGACTCAGACGGATGTGCAAACCGTTCCTGCGTCCCTGCTCAACGAACTTAGTTGCCATGCAGCGCCGGGCCTATCATACAAGCCGTCGCAGCGGTACTCCGAGATTACTGCCAGCGACGGCGGGAGTACTACTCCCTATGAGGCTCATAGTATGAGCGAGTTCATCCGATAAGCTTCTTCGAGACCTCACGCCGTGAGGCTCACGGGCATTTACTGGCGCTTGTGATACCCCAACTCCTCCGAAGTTTCGCACTTGTGGGCCACAAGCGTGAGGCTGTGGCTTGCAACAAGTTGTGGCAAATCGCCACGACTTGTGGCAAGCCTTCAGCTCACGGCCTCAACATGGACCAGTGAGTGGTGAGTCACCACTGGTGACCAGTCACTGACCGCCAGTAGCCCGGAGCTACTCAACGCAGTAGGCGTAGCCAATTTCGGCCCAGATTGAAATTCAAACTCAAAGCTGGGCAACGAACGTACGCGCCTGGCAGATACCATGCGCTTCTGGGGTCTTACCCGTTTTGGGCGAGCGCCATCTTGATCGCATGTGACTGCTATGTTAACTCTTCGTGAGAAGTAGCTAAACCGAGTAATGCTCCGTGTTTCCTATATATTCAGCGAGTAGTTCTCGCGAGTACTCGCAAGCCAATCATATGATGGCACTCATATTCACTCTGGCTCAGTCCGTTAATTAACATGGTACGACACTCTACGACTACACCATCGACCCCACTGGAACCCTCGTCATCATCCTCACCGCCTTCCATTGACGATCACGACTTGCCGCCTGGAGTGGATGCACATTTGTGATGAATGGTGAGGGTTTTCAAGCGGTATCAACTACATATTTACTCTTCAGGTTTAATTGAAACTTTATTATGATCTTGCTCAAATTTCGTCTACTCCTGCAGTCTTTCACGGTGCCTCCCAGAGCCCGGAAACTACAAGTGCGTCGCTGTAGTAGTATTTCGTTACGGAATAGGCGTTTGCTTCTCAGGTTGAACTGCACTGATAATCCGTTACGCCGTGATGTGAAGAAGTTCTACAGTAAAACTAGCAGTCCTGAATCTATTTCTCCACAGCTCAGCTTTGTTGCGTACTTCACAGTAGACTGAGTCTACTAGACTCTACTCTTACCAGATAAATTGGCTGTGCGACTCGCTACTAGAGTCTAGTAACTAGACTAGTGATAGTATCACTGTGATACCAGATATGTGGTGAGATGCAGATAGTTAGGAAGACAGCGTCTTCAAGACAGTGCTTGATGTTGGACCAACATTGTTCTGCTAGTTGGTAAAACCTACGAGATAGTTCGAACTCATCACACCGCAAAGGCTCGTTAACACTAAGCTGCAAAAAAGTGAAGGTGTTGCAAAAGTAGAGGTGTTGACAAAGTACGTGTGTTGCCAGAGTACAGGAGTTGATAAAGTCGTTGTCCAAATTCCAACGTCTACAAAACTCATATGTTATGTAAGTTCGTCAAGTACGCTTGTTGCAGGTGTTAACGAGTTTGCTATGCAAATGTGTTGGATTCGTCGCCCTGTTGTCAAAGTACCTATGGGATAATTTGACCCTAGTGAAATTCAACCACTGTTGCAAAAGCTAATGCATGCGTTGATGAAGTTCACGGGCCAGTTGGAAAAGAATGCCATGTTGTAGAACAACAAGTTGCTAAATGTCACGTTGCCGAAGTAAATATTCCCGTTGCGAGTAGCTGAGTAGTTGCTAATGCACCGTGCATTATGCACGAACAAGGGTGGTCCACCAGAAGTAAATTACAGTTGTACCGAAGCCACGGAAATATCGGGGATAATCCACAACCCAAGTCGGACGCAGGTCAGAGGTTCAGACCTATTGAAATAACGTGCGCGCCTAGCCCAGTGGGCTTAAAGCAAAGACTATCATCTGTCTCACAGAAACAGGCCAAATCTAGAGAAAGGCTAGCACGTGTGCACGCGGGATGTGCGACATGTCTCAGTCGAGCCTCAGGCTGAAGCGTCGCTCACTGATCCGTATTTAACATTCGATAAGAAGTGGTATTATGCTAAGCTCAGAGGAATACAGCACTCCGACACAGACCGGGCAATGCTGCTCTCACGGAAGAAGTGACCTGCGCCTTCAGCTTTGGCTGACGCAAAAAGTCCGCGACGACGAATTATTTTAGTGCTTGGCTCTCGAAATCTTAAAGTGACAGGCCGTGACACTGTCCCTCACCTGTGTCTACCTGAAGACAGAGGTAGGAGACAGAGTCCTCAATGACGAGGTAAGCTCTACTCGCACCAGACGCAGATACAGAAGAACGCTGGAGGAGAGCACTCGAAGACTGACATGACGGTGAATCGAGTAAATATGTGAATCATTGTTGCTCGCGGGTATCCCGTACGCCTGCTGTGTCTGTGTCCTAAGATTCGCCCGTAAGATCACTAGCCTGCCGCTCTGCAATCCCTAGCAGTCTTCCATAGCTGCACGATTATAGGAGGAGTCTTCATGCCCGATGACCACTGATGCTGATGACTGAGAAGCTCAATGAGCTGTTAGGAAAAGCATGATGATTCCGATGCTGACGTGATTGAGGACAGCGTGAAGATTTGATGGAGCATCGTCTACCGGACGGGCACTACACGTCACGGGAGATGCGACGCTTTCGTGCTGTTTGCACGCCTCTCGTCCACTTCAGTCTGCCCTAGCCCGAATTTCCTCTAGAGCCTTCCCATGAATCTCTGGACGATTGTGCTTAACCTCGTTGCTGCAGCGATGATGAGGACTATAGCTGGGGCCACCCCGAAGGCTAGAATTTTCAACAGCACAGTCGCGGGTGTATGCTTCCTGGTAGCGTGGCCTCCTAAGGCCTTCGGTCCTATGGTAAACTATTATGCGGGTTGCCCCAGTGGAGAGGCCGGCGCAATTTATCTCAAGATTATCGAGGACCCAGAGAACACCTTCACAGTCGATCTCGAGGACGAGCAAACCGCTAGAAGGTTCAACGGTTTCATCGATGCAGCCCGGATATCCTGTCAGGGAGTCCTCAAGTTTGGGGATACTGATATGAAGAAGATCATTTATGAGCCAACCCCCAAGAACGAGACGCTCGAGATCTCGATCGGCTTGATTCAACGAACCTTCACCCCTGGGGATTGCCGTTACTGAGTGGCTCCATGCGTAAAGGGCAGTAGTCGACCTCACTCGCTTCAGGGAGAGCTCGACCTGTATTGTGGTATCAACGGTAGCAGTATGATGCTTAGCACTTCTTCAGTAGTCTTTAAGACGATTTCCACGGTTAAGTAGTCGAGTTTGAGATCAACGAGATTGACAGGAGCTAGTAACGAACAAGAGTGAGACCACGGGTTCGTCTCGCGCGCAATTGAAGTTCAAGTCCTTTGTGCCACAAAAGACTCAATTCTTTTAAAGGTTTACCTCAATTACGAGCCTCTCAACTACTGTGATCCGTCTCGTTACTGTGACGATAGTGAGAAGCGTCGAGGAATCGACGGCGAAGAAGAGGGAACCACGAGGAATTACGATGAAATCATCAAATAATTCAAGATAGGATGCAATGACTGCGTTAAATTTGAGTACGGGGAGTTCTTCTATGAGGCCACCCTTGAGGAAGGATCACTTTTATGAGGTCCCAATCGGCGGGATTCTAAAGTGATTCATCTCTGGTTCGTCACAAACTGCTCGTGCTCTCACTAGAGTCTTCCCTCATCCACTTCGAGTGCCTTCGTTTTCAACTTTCATCTTCAGTGGGCCCTTGGAAAAGGCTGGCTGCCTCTAAGTTTCAAGTGCGTTATCTTCTATTGAACTCTGTATAATTATTGCTGATAAGAGTTCTTAGGTCCTAAGGTGTGAAGGGCATCTCCGCCAACTGTGGCGCTGTCTTGCCACCGGATTTGCTGCCTGTTACGATGAGAGACGATCTTCGAGGTGACGATTTCAACTAAGCCAAGATCGTGTCAGGTTGCACGACAGAGTGACATCGACTGTCCCTTCCGGGAACTCCAGCAGAAGGAGGACCCCTTCGCTTCACTGCCTGCACAGTCGTCTGCATCCATACGGGTCTCTTTGAGCTACCCTCACTGGGGTAGGTTGAATTGAGCCAAGTTTAATCATACGACTGAGAAGGTGCAGCTGTTGGCTGGAGGGCATCGGCCGTCACACAAGCGTTGTCTTCGTGAAGACAAGCAGATATTGCGCTTGAGCGTGATCGATGTATTGTACTGCACACGCATTCTCATTCTCTTCGACGCCGTGAGTAATCAATTCAGTTCAGGGAAGCTTACGATGAACAGTGGTTCATCGTAGTACGATGATCGTACCACTAAGATGAACAGTGGTATTGTTGCCGTACCCCTTCGCCGCCCGCTCCACTCGGACTTGGGAAAACACTAGACATATTGGACATAGAGGTGAATGGTAACAAAAGACTATACGAGGCCCCAAAAGACTCATGAGGGCTCAATTAAGGAGGCGAACGAAACTCAGCCGTTTCGTAACCGCAACCGTTTCAATGCACTCGCCAGCGCACGCCGGGCACTTATGACATTGGAGCGACAAAGAGCCTATCAGGCATCATATGCTGTCGCTCCCATATCTCGGTCTTGCAACTACCGCGACTACGGCATTCGCAAGGTCGACCTGGTGTTTCTCTCAATCAAAAGTTTAATCACGTTGATCAGGATAAACTGATTTCCAAACCAAATGAACGCTGCGATTTGAATTGGCTTCGGGCCGCAGCGGCCCGTAATTTACGGGCGTTGCGCAGCGCACTGCATCTATTGCAGGATGAAATTCGATCGATTAGTTGACTTGAGAGAACACGAAATAGAGATGTGTGACTCCTCAATAAAGAACCTTGAGTCAAAAGGAAGAATCATTTTGAAGAAACATCTCTACGTGGTTTGCTTTTTCTTGAATTTGAAGACTCCAACCTTCTTATTAAACACTTACAGTTTGTTATTTTTGATTTCGTCTCAACTACTAGACACAAAACATCTAACATTCTTTCGCATTTTGGAAAGGCAATGAGAATTATATGACCCGATGCTAAAATCTGTGGCGGAGCTCTGAGTTCCTCACCACCGAGAACAGCTCGATCTCGGCCCGAGATCCCGAGATTCTCGGGAAGCACTCGATATTTATGTGTTTCCCGAGTAACTCGGAAAGAGTGGAACGCCGCGAATCTTTACGTCCGAGGAGTATTTCTTCTTTTCGGAATTTCTTGATGAAGACTTTTCCTTTTTATTTGCGATGAACTCGGGACTCGGAAACCTCGACACTTCAATCGAAAAAGAGAGAAATCGCCTCACTCAGACCCGAGTAACAGGAAATCCGAGCTCGGTAAAAAGCTCGGAATCCGAACGCACTCAAATTCGTTGTTTTTATCCGAGGAACTTTTCTGAGAACTTGAAAAAATGGAGTCCATTTTCCACTTTCTTGGGGAGTGGCCCATTTCATGGACCACTTCAATCGGCTCTAGGAAATGTCGCTCTCACACAAGAAGCGTCCTCTGCTCCCAACCTTGGCTGGTGCAAAAGGTCCGCGATGAGCGATGCCAATGAGGCTGAACGGGCTCAACGGAAGGTGCTAAGCAGACTCTATAGTCACCATAATCGCCGAATTTTTGTTGTGGCACAACAACGAGATTTTTGAAACCAGGCACAACAGTTGTGCCTGGTTTTCAAAATCTCGAACAGACAAGCCGGGACACTTTCCCTCACCTGTGTCTTCTAGGAGACAAAGACAAAGGAGACAGAATCCTCGATGACGGGGTGAGCTCAACTAGTTTACTCGGTACCTACTCACCAGACGCAGAAACAGAAAAACCCCGGAGGAGAGCACTCGAACATTGACATGACGGGGAATAGAGGAAATATCTCAACCAGTGTTATTCGCGGGTATCCCGTGTGCCTGTTGTGCGCCTGCTGTGTCTGTGTCCTGAAATCCTGCAGGTAAGGTCACTAGCCTGCCGTTGTGCGAGCCCTAGCCGTCTTTCCGCGCTTAACGGTCAGTGGAAGAGTATTCATGCCCGATTACCGATAATGTATGATAACTGATGATGATCGCTGATGATAACTATCGCCGGAGCCACTCGGGCCCCGAGTGTCCAGGGTGTCGGGTCCAGGGTGTACACATACAGGAAATTTCCGAGCCGTCGGAAATTTCAGCCAGTCCTCAGAGGAAATTTCCTGAAATTTCCGTTTCCGTTGAAATGGGGAAAAAATGTCGCTTCGCCTCGCTCCGCTCAGCGAACCGAATTTCTCCCTTGATTTTCTTGAAACCTTTCCGGCAATGTCACTGTGACATTGTCACATCGCACTTGATGCATCAGTATGTCAGTCTCCTAATAATACTGATAGACTATTAGTAATAGTAATCATCTATTAGCGATAGTCTATTAGGTGCGATCAAAGCGATCATCTGGGCGCGTGCTCAGCACATCCTTTACTTCTATGTTTGAGGGGCTTTCAATTTGACCGGTCGAAGCTTCCACGTTTGAAGGTTTGAAACGTCGACGCATTAGCATATCATGCTGGACACGATACTACGTTACTTCGCAAATCCGGCGAAATAAGGCTGGAACAGCGAGCATTCGCGAATTTCATATTTTTTCGAAATTTCCGCCTTCGCCGGAAATTTCCGAAATACTCTTCGGAAATTTCAATGAAATTTCCGCGATGAGTGGGATTCTACCACCACAGTTACAGGTATATGCTTCATGGTGAATTGGCCGCCTGGAGGCCCCGGTCTCAGAGTGAGCTATTATGCGGGCTGCCATCATGAGGGGACTACCGGGACTTACCTCGAGGTTACCGAGGGCCCAGAGAACACCTTCACACTCAATCTCAAGAACGAGCAAACCGCGACTACTTACAAGAGTTTCATCGATGCAGCTAGCAGGATGGCGGAGACGTCTTGTCAGACGCCGTCTGATAAGACGGGTCAGATAGGGCCGTCGGCCCTCAAGATTGAGTATGGTGATATGGAGAAGATCATTTATGAGTCATAAATTATGACCACACCCCCGGGAATGAGACTCTCGAGGTATCGATCGGCTCGATTCGAAGGACCTTCACCTATGGGATTTGCCCTTTCTAAGCGACTCAATGTGTGAAGAGCATCCCTCTAGCTTGAGCGATCTTATTCGCTCCAGGGGGAGTCTCTGCAGCCGCGGCAGAGGCACTGCAGTGCAGTGCCAACCGTGGTAGAAAGCCGAAATTTTTCATTAGTCTTTTTGAAGCTCCAATACAATTTCACGGTGTTCAAGTAGTTGAGTTGTAAATTAGCGAGATGGGTAGGACACAGGAATCACTGAAAGTCAGATTGGAGGCTGGCCGCATGAACAATTGAAGTTGAAGGCCCCTGTCAGCAAACACTCGTAGTTCAGGTGGCAGAGAAGCCACACAATCCTTGATGAAAAATCATGTCCTGATGTGTGAGAAAATCAGAAAGTTTAAAGTCTCAGTAGGAACGATGATGTAGACGATGATACAGATTACTACGCCTAATATAGTCTTCAGCTTGATATTCCTGATGTGCAGTTGCCTCATTAAATCCGCGGACTTTTGTTCAACGCGATGCCAACGAATACGTTCACAATCGACAGCGCGGACGACGAGACTGTGAAAAGTACAATGAGTTACAGGGGTGTTACTCGTCTGTTTGACATAGTCCAGTACTGTGTGAGTATCCTAGCCACACGCATGATAATGATGCCAAGGGATGAGGAGGGTGCCCTAGGCGGTATCCTAGCAGTGGCGCTGCCTTTCAAACCAAATATGCTACTTGTTACGAATTTCAAAATGCCGATTGCTGTGAGTTCTCGTAGTTCACACGTACTTCACTTGGCCGATCGTACTGTGATGCGATGAAATAAAGGCTCGTGAGTGTAATGCTTGTGTCGCTAATCCTATCTTGCTCCAATGAGAAGCTAATAGCTTCTCATCGGATGGATCGGTTGGATGGATCGGAGAGGCCGTATCGTCGCACGGAACCTCGCGATGAAAGTTTTACGATACTCGCGAGTACGAGGGACAAATTTGACGTGTCAAACTTACGCGTTCATTGTCAAAATTGCTTGTGACATTGTCGTTCTTGCCCGTTCACGCGTCGAGCTTGCACGGAAAATGGTGTGGTTCACGAGGAGCATAGACAACTTGAAGCACAGACCAACGTCTACCCAGCAGAAGAAGGCCTAATGTAGAAAAACGGCCAGCAGGTGTGCACGCGGTGACCGCGTCGCAGTCATGTCTCACTGAGACAGTCTCAGGCGAGCCTCCTCCTGAAGCGCCGCTCACTTATCCGTACCTAACAACCGATAACAAGTTGCCTCCGTTCATATTGTCCTGCGGTGTTACACAGACCAGGCAATGCTGCTCTCACGCAAGATGTGCCCTGTGCCCTCAACTCTGGCTGGCGCAAAATGTCCGCGACGACCTCGGTTTGAGCAAACCCGTGAGGCAGCACCGCGTCAACCGGGAGATAAGAAGCACAACTCTGTAGTAACTGTTACCACAACATATCAGTGTAGTCATCATGATCGCCGTGTGAGAACAAATCTTAGTGCCTGGACCAGGTAGCCTGGTTTCCGAAATCTTAAAGCAACAAGCCGGGGCACTGTCCCTCACTGTCTACCAGGAGACAAAGGCGAAGGAGGCAGAATCCGTAATGACGAGAAGAGCTTTACTCG